>JBBYHO010160676.1:64850-76323 GCA_038382025.1 Adansonia gregorii | reverse complement strand
GTCTCAGTCAACTTTATCTTTATTGACCTATAAGTTTTGCTCGGTCACCCCCTGACCTCTATTGACTAGTAGGGTTTTATCCCAATTAGCTCTTTTTGTTTGTTAACCAATATGGTTTTGTTTCACAAGCTACCTAGGGCTTAGGTCTCGCCCTAGTCGTTGTTTAACTTAAGATTTCTCCTTAGGGCTAATTGGCTTTTTCTTCATTTTAAGTTTAGTTTTCAAAGCTTCATGACCCAAATGAAATCATGTCTACTTGGTCTTTGCCCTGTTTTTGATTCCCAGCAATGATCAAAGAAGGGCAATTGAAGACACCTAATTTCATATAGGTCTCATTTCTAATAATCCTAAATATACGAGATCAAGAATTTAACAGCCATCCTCATTGGGACTGATAACACCTTTTTAGTCGTAGTTTGGATTAGTTATAAGTTTACTTGATGAAAAAATGCCATCTAGAGACCGATCTCGAATGAAAGGACAAATATTCAAAAGAAAAATATTGTCTTTAAATATTTGCTTGCCGAGTTCAAAAAATCATTCCTACAGATGATATCATAGTCAAATTTTTCATTTTCAAGAATTTTTTTGAGATTTTTTCGTAAAGCTTGAAAAATGGAACATCTATGTTTTTACTAACACTTATGTAGCATTCTTGCTAATATACATTCCAAAAAAAAAATTCAATGAAAAAATCATATTGATATTTTATACCACAAGGTGTCAAGTTGTCTATTTTTGTAATTAATTTTAAATTTTTCATAGTACATCAAGTATTATACTTGTGAAACTTTTTCGGATAAAATTGTTTTGCATTTTAAATTTTTACCTTCACCATTTTTTAAATCAATATTTTGGATAATATGTTCATTTTTTATAAGTTTTAATGTATTCTTTGAAATTTTTTGATTATGAAATATGGGCATTCCTTTGTTTGTAAAATTTTAAGGTGGAATTTTTTTCAAGTTTTTAACTTCAAAATTTTTTAAAAATTTGCATTTAATTACCATTAAATCAGTTTTTTCAAATTTATTTTATTTTAAAAGTTTTACATTTTCTTTTTGTTTTTAAAATACGAAGTTTTCTACGTAAATTTTTTTGAAAAGATTTTTCTTTGTTTATAATTTTTAAAGCTCTTCAAATATTATTATTTAATTCATATTAAATTAGTTCAAAAAGATTCTTTTTATTTTATCAGTTTTGTATTTTTTTCTTGAAATTTTTCTATATTTGAAATACAAAGTTTTTTACTTAGTAATGCTTTGGGAAGATTTTTCTTAGTTTATAATTTTTACAAATCTTTAAATATTATTTTTTAAATTCATATTAAATCAAATTTAAAAAATTTATTTTATTTTATGAGTTTTAAAATTTTTCTTATTACCCAAATACAAAGTTTGTACTCTATAAATTTCTTCAGTAGGGTTTTTCAAAGTTCATAATTTTTAAAATTCTTTAAATATTATTTTTTAATCCCTACTAAATTAGTTTGTAAAAATTTAATTTATTTTATAAGTTTTACATTTTTTCGTATATGATAATTTTTCCCATTAAGGTTTTTTCTTGTATAAATTTTTGAGTTTTGAAGTTCTTATTAGTTTATTTTTCATTATTTCATTTAAAAAAACTTTATTGTAATTAAAAATTAAAAATTTTATACTTTATTATTATTTTAATTTTATTTTAGTTATTAGTCATTTTCTACTCATGAAAACTAGTCTATTTAATTCTTAATGTTTTCTCTAATTAATTTGGTTAATTTCTAGTTACCAATTACATTCTAGGCAATCATGACAATATTTTTTTGAATGACCCTTGATCGTTTATCAAATTAATGCAAATCTCACCATTTTATGCTAATTATGACAAAAAATATAATAATATAAATAAAATAATTTTTTTTCTTTTACCTCCCCCTTTATAAAAAGGGAAGGATATGTTTTCATAGGGTTTTTGGCTAGAAAAGAGAAAAAAAGTGTTTGGAAGAAAAAATACTAAAAATATACATTTTTACTTAATTTTTCAAGTTTTTTCTTAAGATATCACACTTGTTTTCGTTTTTTGTCTTCATTTTCTTTCATTTTCATCTTCATTCGTAAGCTAAAATCATGTTGAAAGGCTAAACATGGCGGCTTTAAGATTTTTTTTGTATTTTTTATTATTTTTTAGTTAAAACTTGTTTATATATTTAAATAATATTGTTCTTGTTATTATGATTTTGATTTTTTTGTATTTATGTTAATGTTTCTTTCATGTTATTGTGATGTTGGTATGTTGATTAGAATAATATTATATTTAGTTTATGATTTTACTTTGATTTAAGTTAGATTGTAATTATTTATGCTTATTTTCATGATTTTTTATGTCAAAGCATATTTGTATTTCATGTTTTTTCATCTTGGCCGAATCTTGTTGGAATTGTTCATGATCATTTTGAGCTTATTTTTATTTTTATTTCATGATTTTTAGATTATTTTGCAATATTAGTACAAAAAAAAAGGACTAAATTGTAAAATTTGTAAAGTTTTTTTTGACATTTTTGGCTTGGTTGAAAGCTTTGTAAGCCATGAGATTTCTGATTTGTGTATTTGTAAACATGACTTAGGTATTTTATCACTTTATGGGGTTATTTTGCAATTGTAGGAAATTTAGGGACTAAGTCGTAAAAAATGAAATATTATGCTTTATGGCTAAAAGATTTTAGCGAAACCTTTGTACACATTTTTGCCATTTTTTTTGGTGATTCTTTGTTGGTTTGACGTTGTGATGTTTTCTGATATTTTATTATACAGCAGTCAAAATATAATTTTACAAAGTTTAAGGGTCATTTTGTAAATTCTAGAATGTAAACACTTTATTTTGTCTGGACTAGTTTTTGGCATCCGAAGAGTTAGGTAAAAGATGATAAAATCAAAAAATAGAAATAAAGCTAAGGGACGATCGCTGTGCGACATGTCGCCCAGTGAAAAATTTTTTTGGGAAGTTTTAAAATGCCTATGGGCCATATTAAAGAAAATGTAAAAACGAGGCATTAGAGGCCACTTTTCATGGTGTCACTGAGATTATTCAAATGAATATACAAATCAATTCCCCATTGTTTGTGACCAAGTTGAGGTAAATCAGAAGGCCACAGGTTCATACAAGTTATATTGGGTTACAAGTATTATGAGGCTTTTACGATGAAAAAAACTTGAATTTTCACACATAGTATCGATACAAAAGGGTTTGGTATTGACACCTAAGGTATGGTATCGGTACCTAGCATGTTTTTATCGATATAGACCTTAGGTGTAGCTAAAGTTATGATTTTTGGCAAAATGTATCGATACACCAACATGAGTATCGATACAAATCCATTGAGTATCAATACTGGCCTCTAAGTCTTGAGACCGGAAACATTTTTTGCTCTTAGTATCAATGCATAACAGATCGTATCAATACTCAAGAGTAAAAAATACCTTGTGTATCAATACAACATGTTCTGTATCGATACACCAAGATAGTTTTACCTAGTTCGAGCCATTTTTAGCCTTTGAAAACCCGATTAAACATGTTTTTGCAATAAGGAACTATCATAAAGCATTGCAAAACTCAATTATGGGTTCATTAATAGATTCTACCAAATATTTGGAGTCCAAATAATTAATGACAAAGGTCACTTTCATAATATATATAGGTGCAAAAGGGTGTGGCAAGCTTATCTCCAGTTACAGACTTTCACAGCCTTTCTACCTCCTTGCTCAGCATGGCAAAACCAATAAGAAGAGAGTCAACTAAGCATGCTAGCTAGAAATGTGCCCTAGTGCAAAAGAAAAAATCAAAAATAACCTTTGCACTGTCTTCTAAAAGGAGGGGCTAAACCAAAAAAAATGGGAGAACCAGTTATCCTAGAAAAAGAACTCTCCCAGCTATAAAAAAAGGCTCTTCAACAATCCTAAAAAACGCTTCACCCATCCCCACAAATCCTCCAGCAACTCCAACTTCAAAAGTTTACCAAAAACACTATTCCATTATATTCCACCTTCAACCAACCTTTATTCCTGTAGCTCCCTAAAACCACCACCATAACACTTTCAAAAACTCAACCTTTCATATATTTGCATCCTTAAAACACCCCATTAGCAACCACATTACCAGAAAGCTTCTTCCTTTCACCTTTTCTTGCTAAACAATAGCAAAAAGAGGGAAAGAACTAAGCTTAAAGTTGTTGCTTTAAAGAAAGAAGAAACTTCAAGCCTTTACTAGTATATCTTTTACCTTGTCCCATGTATCTTCTGTTTTGATCATACATTTCATTTTAGTGAGCTCTTCATGCTACGATGACCCTTCTAATACTCTCATGCATCTTTGTTGCCTTGGTTATGGTAGTTCTAGGATCTTTATGACCTTCTTGACATCTTAATGTTCTGGGATATATAAATTCACCATACTTCATTTTCATCATTACAGTCTCTGTTCATGTATCTTTTGCAATGTATCTTCTATATTCATATATACATTACATATTTAAGTGGTTACCTTGACATGTCCTTGACATGTCTTAGGTATGTTCAAATAATTTTTTGTGTTTTAAATAGTCTTATGAAATAAAATCCTATCTTGACAAACTCCAGCATCCATCCTCTGGTTCAAACATGCTCATATCATCTCCATGCACTTTATTTGTCATCATCTTACATTTATATCGCCCATTTCATATACGTTTGCATCTGATTTTTGTAATTTTTTTAGGTTATTTTATTATATAAGGACTAAAATGAAAATTTAGAAAAGTGTAGGGATAAAATAGCAAATTTTCATATTTAGGGAAGGCAAAATAAACATTTTATCAATTTTAAAGATTTTTATTATTTCTATGGCTTTCCATAGGGATATAGAAACTTTCAAAACTTTTCGTATTTGTTCAATCTTTCAAAAGATATGAAATAATTTTTAAAAATTTAGGGGCTTGACTGTAAATTTTATATTTTAAGTCAAACTTAAATTTTTAGCTTTTCCATTTAGACTAAATCATCTATATTTTATCATTTTAGGTCATTTTAAAGCCCATTTAAGTTATCAGGATACATTAATGTCGAAGGTATACTTTAGGGGTATTTTAGTAATTTTACTTATTGAGATGCTTTTACATCAAAGGTGAGTATTTTAGGAATGGTTTAGCCTTCTAAGGTCATTTTAAGGTTTATTAGGGTTATCAGGATATTTTCATGTCAAAAGTATACCATAAGGGCATTTTAGTAATTTTACTTATCGAGGTAATTTTATGCCAAAGGTGAATATTTGAGGATTGATTTAGCCTTCCAAGGTCAATTTAAAGTTCACTAGGGTTACCAAGATACTTTCATGTCGAAAGTATATCTTAGAGGCATTTTGGTAATTTTGCTCACCAAAATGCTTTTATGCCAAATATGAATATTTTAAGAATGGTTTAGCTTCCTAAGGTCATTTTGAGGTCTATTAAGGTTACTAAGATATTTTTTTGTCGAAGGTATACTTTAGAGGTATTTTGGTAATTTTGCTAACCAAGATGCTTTTACACCAAATGTGAATATTTTAGGACTAGTTTAGCCTTCCAAGGTTATTTTAAGGTCCATTTAGGTTAACAGGATATTTTCATGTCGAAAGTATACTCTAAGTGCATTTTCATAATTTTTTTTTTTTTCAAATCTAGTCCTAAATAAGCATTAGGATGCCTTCTGGTGAGTGTATATTTAGGATAGGTTTACCCTTTTCGCATTCATTTTTGAGTCCTTTAAGGGTTACCGGGATACTTTTATGCAGAAGGTATACCCCAAGGATATTTTCATAATTGTGCATTAGAACCATATCCTGTATGAGTATTAGGATACTTTCACGTCGAAAATACGTATTAAGAATCGGTTAATCATATTGGTCATTTTTAGGTCAAAGAGTTTGTATTTTTTTAATAATAAAAAATTATCTTTATAAATCAAGAAATGTCTCCTTATTAAAATAATACTTAGGATTCCTACTGAATATGTGAGGAATTTTACGGACGATTTTAATAGCAAGATATCCTTTCCAAATAGGAAGTTAAGATTTTTTTCAATTTCGAGGAAATAAAACCTTTCGTATTTCGCATAGTTCTCCAGCAAGATACGATGGAAAATTCGTGCCCACTTGTTTCCCCAAAAGGGTACAAATAATTTTGTGATTTTTAAAAGCATTAAAACCCAACTTTTGCAAAATAATAAATTTCCTTCATTGAATATTATTAGAATTATAATTAAATAATCAAATATTAAAATTGAATAAAAATTGAATTTATTTTAACACATGATTAATAAGGTACCTATTGCTGAGTTTCAGAGAAGGTCAATCCTTACTTATGATTGCAACAGACTCTTGGACCTTTTCAAGTGATCGCTGGTATGAGCATAGACCTTAGAGTTTGTTTTCATGGGTTTCGTAACCTTAAAAAATATAAACTTTGATAGTTGTCCAGTCTCACCTATCCAAAATAAGATTGGTGGTGACTATAAAATAAATGGTCCTTTCATAACGATTATTTAGGTCTAAGTCGAGTAAGCGATTCATCTCAACCATTCAGTCCCCAAAATAAGAGAATATGAATAATGATATGGCCTATAGAAATAAGAGAATATAAAGTAGTGATAAATTTAACAAATATAAGAGCAATGGCCATTTAAGTCGGGCTTGGTTAGGATTCATATCTAGGCCGTGTTATGACACTTTTCATATACTCATATATAAATCATCCCACATTTTATTATTTGCCCATTTTTGTTTTGTTTACTTTTACAGATCCCTTGACCAAAAATAAGAGGATGATCCCTTTCAGAATTTAAAAATCGATTTTGAAAGTCCATCTGCTCGAACGAGGATGATCTCGAAGAAGATTTTGATGATTGCATTTTGCCACCTCACATGTTAAAATTACTTGAGCAGGAAGATAAAAGAATAATGCCCCATGAAGAGCCTATAAAGGTTACAAACTTGGGGGATGAGGATGATAGAAAAAAAGTCAGAATTAGAACTATTATCATGCCCATAACTAAAGTACAGCTGATAAATTTGCTCTAGGAGTTCTATGATGTTTTTGGATGGTTATATCAAGATATGCTAGGTTTAGACCTAAAAATAATGGTCCATAAGCTGCCTCTAAAACTAAAATGCAAGCCGATTCAGTAGAAATGGAAAAAGATAAAGCTTGAAATGCTGTTGAAAATTAAAAAAGAGGTCAAGGAATAATTTAATGCTAAATTTCTCAAAGTGTAAAAATATTTAAAATGGGTTGCTAGTATTGTCCCGATATCCAAGAAAATGGGAAAGTTTGAATGTGTGTAGACTACCAGGATTTGAATTAAGTAAGCCTAAAAGATAATTTTTCTCTTCTTCATATTGATACGTTGGTCGATAACACCTCAAAGAATTGCCTATTTTCTGTCACGGATGGATTTTTAGGCTATAATCATATTAGAATTGCCTCTAAAAACATGGAGAAGACAACTTTTGTCACTATATAGGGACCTTTTGTTATAAGTGATGCCATTCGGGCTTAAGAATATAGGGGCAACTTACCAAAAGGTAATGGTCACTTTATTTCACTGCATGATGCATAAAGAACTTGAGGTGTATATTGATGACATGATTGCTAAGTTTTCTCAAGAAGAAAAGCATGTCATGGATTTGCAAAAATTGTTGGAAAGGCTGAACAAATATAAGCTAATGTTGAATCCGTCAAGTGTACATCTAGTGTAAGATCAGGAAAGCTATTGGGTTTCTTCATAAGTGAAAAAGGGATTAAGGTTGATCTTGATAATATCAGAGCTATTCAGGAGTTGCCACCTCCACGCATGCAAAAGGAAGTAAAAAGCTTTCTTGGGAAGTTGAATTACATTGTCCATTTTATTTCTTAACCCACAGACAAGTGTGATCCAATTTTTCAGCTTCTTCGAAAACATAACTCAAGAGAGTGGGATGAAGATTGCCAAATAGCATTCAAAAAGGTGAAACACTATTTAACAAATCCTCTATTTCTTATACCCTTGATTCTTGGATGTCCCCTTATATTGTACCTTTCAATGTTTAAGCGATCGATAAGATGTATGCTACGATAACACGATGAAATTGGTGAAAAAGAAAGGGCGATCTATTATCTCAAAAAAAAAATAGGTTTTAGAGTATAAGGTAAATTATTCCCAAATCGAGAAAATATGTTGTGCTCTAGTTTGGATTGCAAAAAGGCTCAAGCAATATATGCTATATCATACTACTTGGTTGATCACCAAAATAGATCCAATCAAGTATTTTTTAAAACCCTAGCATTGTCTAGAAGAGTAGCGAGATAGCAAGTGTTATTATTGAAATATAATATAGTTTATGTGAGCTAAAAAGCTATCAAAGGCGGTGCCATTGCCAATTTCTTGGTGAGTCAGGCTCTTAATGATTATCAGCTACTAGATTTTGATTTTCTTGATGACTATTTGATTAATGTTGCTATCAAAGAAAAAGGTTACCAAGCAAAAAAAGTAAAATGGAAATTGTATTTCGTTAGGGCTTCAAATGCTTTAGGTCATGGAATTGGACCAATTCTTATATCTCTCTAAAAAGATTATTATCCTCTTATTCCTAAATTAGATTTTGATTAGAGAAATATTGTGGCTGAGTCTAAAGCATGTGTTATAGGACGTGATGCGATGATTGAGGAAAATATGCTAGTATTGAAAGTCTATGGGATTTAGCCCTAGTGATTTATTAGTTATGAAGAGAATGGGAAACTCATGATTTAAGGTTGGCCTAATATAAAAAGTGAATTTTTGAATTGTTATAAGAGTTTGAGAAGGTGGATTTGTTCACTTGTCGAGAAATTAGAATTAGATGGTTGATGCTCTTGCTACTATTGCCTTGATGTTTAAGGTGAATGAGAATAGAAAAACATCTCGATTTAGATGAGTTTACATGAATCACCCGTGTATTGTTGCAATATTGAAGCTTAACTGGATAGCCGTCCATGGTATTATGATATTAAAAGGTATCTCAAGAACCAAGAATATCCAAATAATGCCTCTAAAAATGACAAAAAAACCTTGAGAAGGTTAGCAATAAACTTTGTTATGGATGGTAAAATTCTTTATAAGTGGCACTATAATCATACATTATTAAGATGCGTAGATGCTCATGAAGCATAGAGAATTTTGGAAGAAGTACATGAGGGAGTTTATGGGATTCAAGCTAATGGGCACAAAATAGCGAGACAAATTATGAGGTTGGGTTACTTTTGGATGACTACAAAGGGAAACTGTACTAAGTACGCTAAAAAATGTCATAAATGTTAAATTTATGCAAATAAGATTCATGTGCCACCTTCACCATTACATGTCATAACTGCTCCGTTGCCCTTTTCTATGTGGGGCATAAATGTTAGTGGGCTAATTACCCTATATAGCTTTAAATCATCATCGTTTTGTTTTGGTGGCTATAGACTATTTCACCAAATGGGTCAAAACAGCTTCTTATGCAAATATGACAAAGTTGATGGTGATTAAATTCTCGAAAACTAATATTTTTTGCCATTTTGGAATACCTGAGAGGATCATAACTGACAATGCCTCCAACTTGAATAATAAATTGATGACAGAGGTATGTACCTAACTCAAAATTTCTCTTCATAATTCAATGATATATCGTCCAATGATGAATAGAGCGGCGGAAGTAGCCAATAAAAATATTAAGAAGATTGTGGCTAGATGGTGGAAAGCTTAAAGATTAGCATGAAAAACTCTTTTTGTACTTTTAGGATATAGAACTTCAATGCGGACCTCTACTAGGGCAACCTCTTATTCACTACTATAAGGCACAGAAGCTATTTTAACAATTGAAGTTGAATTCCCTCATCCGGGTATTGATGGAGATCAAATTAGAGGAAACTGAGTGGTCCAAGATCGCTATGAACAATTGAATTTTATCAAAGAAAAAAGACTATAAGTAACTTAGCATAGGCGAATGTATCAAAAAAGAATGATAAGAGCTTATGATGAAAAGTTCTATCCAAGATAATTTCATGAAGAAAAGCTAGTATTAAAGAAAATCCTTCCTAGCCAAAGATATTCGTGTGGTAAATGGGCTCTGAATTGGGAAGGACTTATGTGGTTCAGAAAGCATTTTCTGGTGGGGCATTACTTCTGGTAGAAATGGATGGGCACACTTTACCAAATCTTGTCAATAGTGATAATGTAAAAAAGTAATATGTTTAAAAAAAGAGCAAAAAAAAAAAACAAAGAAAAAAAAGTTAAAATGGGAAGCCTTAATTTGAAAACTTTGAAAGGGCAACTCAGGCTGTATGATGATTGTGAAGGAAAATTCACTGAAACTCAAGATCGAAAAGGAAGGCATTATGCAATCAATGACATCTTCTAAGAGATTGGTTCATGAAAAAGCAATGTGTTGATCAAGAAAGGGCTGCGAAGATTTGAATGAGAGATTCCAACCATCTAGATAACACCTATTTTTGTCCCGTATTTTGTATACACTCTTATTAGAAAAACCTAAAATTATATTTCCTTCCCTTTATTAAAATATGTCTACACTTTTTTAATCATACCCTTTTCACTCTTTTATTTAGGCCTTTATTACCATCATTTATACCTCTATCATTTTTAGCTTTGTCATAACTTTTTCATCTGCATATGTTTATGACAAATGATGGTTGACATTTTAAAAATAAATAATAAAAAGATTTCTTCATATTACTTTGGATTAAGTTTAAACATGATGGGGATTTTAGTTACTATTTCAATTCTTTAGGTTTTCTAGGAGGGTTAAAATTAATTGATAACATGGTTGAGTATCATCAAAGAAAAAAAATTTGAAAGTCATGATTAAAGGATATTTTTGATAAGAGAAAAAATAAATTGTGCATAAAAAGTTCTAAATGCAAGCATCATCAGCCTTATTTGCCCATTCGATCATAGAAAGCTCCAAACTCAAGCATCATTAGCCTTGTTCTTTTACTCAAAGAAAAACATGTTCACAACATTTTCTAAAAATGCCTTCAGCTCTAAGTATTAGAGTCGGTTCATTTTACCTACACTATCTCCCAAGGATACCTTTAAATTATGTTTTAGGCTAACTCTCTTACCTAAAAAGAAATATAGATGTTTGTAATATTTTTTAAAAATGCCTTCAACTTTAAGAAAAAGCACACATTCAAAATAGGAAGACATTTTTCTGCATTATGCATGCATTTATATTTGATAATTTATTGGAAAAATTAAACGTGATGCAAAAAAAGAATGATGGTCATGCTTATTCCCTCAAAGTCGAAAGGTAACTCCCTTATCTTTTCAAATTGACAAAGCATCAGATGTTATCCTAAGCCTTTTTTATATGTTAACTTATAGATTTGGTCCCAGTCAACCTATACCTTTATTGACTTTTTGATTTTATCTTGGTCAACCATTTTTATTTGTTGATTTATAGGTTTTATCTC
>JBBYHO010160676.1:52698-64750 GCA_038382025.1 Adansonia gregorii | reverse complement strand
TCAACCTATACCTTTATTGACTTTTTGATTTTATCTTGGTCAACCATTTTTATTTGTTGATTTATAGGTTTTATCTCGATCAACTCTTATCTTTATTGACTTATAGGTGTCATCCTAGTCAACATGTACCTTTATTAACTAGTCAGTTTTATCTCGATTAACGTCTTTTATATGTTGACTTATAGGTTTCATTTTAGCTAATGCTTACCTTTATTGACTTATAGGTTTCATCACAGTCAACCTGTACCCTTATTGACTTATCAGTTTTATCCTAGTCAACCATTTTCATTTGTTGACTTATAGGTTTCATCCCAGTCAACCTTTACCTTTGTTGACTTATAGTTTTCATCCTAGTCAACCTTTACCTTTGTTGACTCATCGATTTTATCCTAGTCTAGCTCTTTTATAGGTTGGCTGATAGGTTTTATCCCAGTCAATTTGTACCTCTATTGACTTATTGGTTTTATCCTGGTCAACTTTTTTTATATATTGACTTATAGGTTTCATCCCGGTTGACTTTTTTCATTTATTGACTTATAAGTTTCATCCCGGTCAACACTTACCTTTGGTGACGTATCGATTTTACCTCAGTTAACCCTTTTTATTTGTTGACTTATAGGTTTCATCCTAGTCAACCCTTACCTTTGTTGACTTATCAATTTTATCCCGATTAACCTATGTTATATGTTGGCTTATAGATTTCATCCCAGTCAACGTGTACCTTTGTTGACTTGTCAATTTTATCTCGATCAAACTTCTTTTTATATATTGACCTATAGGTTTTGTACTCAGTTAACTCTTTTCACTTATTGACTTATAGGCTTTATCCCAATCAATACTTACCATTAGTGACTTGTTGGTTTTACCCCAATCAACCCTTTTCATTTGTTGGTTTGTAGGTTTCATCCTAGTTAACTCTTTTCATTTATGGACTAGTTGGTTTGGTCCCAATCAACCTTTTATTTTTGTTGACTCATAGATTTTCTCTTAGTTACCCTTATTTTTGTAGACCTGTAGGTTTTGCCTTAGTCAAACCTTTACCTCTATTGACTAGTAGGGTTTTATCCTAATCAACTCTTTTTGTTTGTTGCCTAACATGATTTTATCTCACTAAGCTACCTGTGACTTAGGTCTCGCCTTAAACGCCATTTAACTTAGATTTCTCCTTGGGGCTAATTAGCTTTTATTTTCATTTTGAGTTTAGTTTTCAAAGCTTAATGACCCAAATGAAATCATGTCTATTTGGTCTTTACCCTGTTTCTGATTCTCAGCAATGGTCAAAGAAAGGCAGCTGTATAGACCTAATTTCATCCGGGTCTCATTTCCAATAATCCAAAATATCTGAGATCAAGAACTTAATAGCTATCCTCATTAGGACTAATATTTTTTAGATAAACAAGACATTTTCAAGACCTGTATAGTCATAATTTGGATAGCTACAAGTTCACTTGACAAAAAAAGGCCATCTAAAGATTGATCTTGGATGGAAGGACAAATATTCAAAAAAAAAATTTTGTTTTTAAATATTTTCTTTCCAAATTCGAAAAATCATTCCTGCAGATGATATCACAGTCAAATTTTTCATTTTTATGAATTTTTAAGATTTTTCCATAAAGCTTGAAAATTTGACCATATATATTTTTACTAACACTTGTGTAGTATTTATGCTAATATGCATTCCAAAAAGAAAACAAAAATATCAAAAATATTCAAGAAAAATTCATATGGATATACCACAAGGTGTCAAGTTGTCAATTTTTTAATTAATTTTAAATTTTTCATAGTATAGCAAGTATTATACTTGTGAAATTTTTCCTAATAAAATTATTCTGAATTTTATTTTTATCTTTACAATTTTTTAAATCAAATTTTTTGGATAACATATTCATTTTTTATAAGTTCCAATGTATTATTTAAATTTTTTTGGCTCAGAAATATAAGCATTCCCTTATCTATAAAATTTTACGGTGGACTTTCTGAAGTTTTTGAACTTCAAAATGCTTTAAAAATTTGCATTTAATTAATATTAAATTATTTTTTAAAATTTATTTTATTTTAAAAGTTTTACATTTTCTTTCCATTTCCAAAATACAGAGTTTTCTACATAAATTTTTTTGAGAAGATATTTCTTAGTTTATAATTTTTAAAATTCTTCAAATACTATTATTTAATTCATATTGAATTAGTTCAGAAAAATTTCTTTAATTTTTATTGGTTTTCCATTTTTCTTTTAAAATTCTTCTGTTTTCAAAATATGAAGTTTTTTTACTTTGTAAATTTTTAGGAAGATTTTTCTCAGTTTAAAATTTTTAAAAATCTTTGAATATTATTATTTAATCCATATTAAATCATTTTTGAAAAATTCAATTTATTTCATGAGTTTTAGAATTTTTTTGCTGTTACCAAGATACAGGTTTTATACTTCATAAATTTTTTGGTAGAATTTTTTTGAGTTTATAATTTTTAAAATTCTTCAAATATTATTATTTGATTCCTATTAAATCAATTTTTCAAAACTCATTTTATTTTATGAGTTTTGCATTTTCTTCCATAATTTCTTTTGTTTTCAAAAATATAAAGTTTTCTACTCCGTAGATTTTTTAATAGAATTCTTCTCATTTTATAATTTTAAAAATTTGTTTAATATTATTTTTAATTCTTATTAAATTAGTTTTGAAAAGTTTAATTTATTTTATGAGTTTTAAAATTTTTTTTGTTACCAAAATACAAAGTTTCTACTTCGTAAATCTATTTAGTAGGATTTTTCAGAGTTCATAATTTTTAAAATTCTTTAAATTTTATTTTTTAATCCCTATTAAATAAGTTTATAAAAATTCACTTTATTTTTTGAGTTTTGTAATTTTTTTGTTTATAACAATATTTTTTATCAAAGGTTTTTCTTGTAAAATTTTACGAGTTTGATATTTTTAATATTTTTTTCTTATACGTAAATATCATTTTTATCATTAGATTAAATTAAATTAATCATATTAAATTTTGTTTCAAATTCATAAGTTTTAATTTTTACAATTTAATTATTCTAATTAATTTTTATGGTATAATTTTATAAATTATATAAATATCTTCCAAAATTATCTAGACATAAACCCCCAAAGGATAGAAGTAATTAATTTAAATCAAATCAAAATCAACTAACATCAAATCAAATTAATATTAAACAAAAAAAATAAAAAATTCCTAGAAATTTCTAGAGAGGTTTTGGCCTATGGTATTTGTCCACCCATATGGCCATCCTCCACCTCTATAAATAGAGGTGGTTTATGTTTAAGTGAGGTTTTTTAGACATTTGAAAGAAAAACACAAAAAATACAAACAAAAAATACAAAATAAAAATATTAGCTATTTTATTTTTGCTAAGGTAAATACACCATTCTTCTTTTTTCTCCATTTGATTCTTCTTTTTTCATCTTATTTATAAGTTAAATCCATATTAAGGCTCATGGATTTCCATCCATGTTGAAAGGCTA
Organism: Adansonia gregorii; assembly: GCA_038382025.1. NCBI lineage: Eukaryota > Viridiplantae > Streptophyta > Magnoliopsida > Malvales > Malvaceae > Adansonia > Adansonia gregorii. Next base: position 61,262 of record JBBYHO010160676.1, on the reverse strand, counting down.
ACTAGAGTGATTTTAGTGTTTTGTTTTTATTTTTTATTTTATTCTTTCATATATTTTTTTAGAGATTTTTTTATGAAATGGTATTTTACTATTGTGAATATGATTTTGTTGCGGTTATATTTAAATTTTCATTATTTCTTTGGTTTTATTTTGATAATTAGTATTTTGACTGATTTTGTTTTGTATTTATTATTTTTTAAGCTTAATAATGGTTATTTATGTTATTTTCATGATTCTTTTATCAAATCACGCATAAATCCCATGCTTTTTCATCTTGGTCGAATGTGTTTGGGTTTGATAATGATGATTTTGTGCTTATTTTCATTAAATTTTAGAGTTTTTAGATTATCTAGTAATATTAGTAAATATACGGACTAAATTGCAAAATTAGTAAAAGTTTTTTTGACATTTTTGGCTTGGTTGAGGGCTTTGCAAAGATTTTTGATTTGTGCATTTTTAAACATATTTTAGGTATTTATAATACTTTAGGGGTCATGTTGTAAATATTAGAAAGCTTAGGGACTAAATTGTAAAATATAAAAATTATGTTTTGTGGCTAAAAACGCTTGGCCAAACCTTCTTACATATTACTGCCATGATTTTTGTGTTGTTTTTTTGCTGGTTTGATGATTTTTAATTTTTTTGCGGTATTTTATCACTTTAGGGTCAAAATATAATTTTATAAAGTTTAGGGATTACTTTTTAAATTGTAAATTTTTTTAGGGCATGGTATTTGGCCAAATATTTGTTGATATATTGGCTGTATTTTCATGCATAATTTCATATGATTTTTATAATATTTAGGTTATTTTATTACGTATGGACTAAAATGAAAATTTAGAAAAGTTTAAGGACTAAATAGCAAAATTTCATATTTAGAGGGCAAAATGGGCATTTTACTAGTTTTAAAGATTTCTATTATTTATATAGCCTTCCATTAGGATATAGAAATTTTTAAAACTTTTCGTATTTGTTTGGTCTTCTGAAGCATACGAAATGTAATTTTAAAAAATTTAAGGGTATTTTGGTAATTTTGCTCATCGAGATGCTTTTACGCTAAAGGTGAGTATGTTAGGATTGGTTTAGTTTTCTATGGTCATTTTAAGGTCTATTGGGGTTACTAGAGTACTCTCACGTCGAAGGTAGACCCTAGAGGGATTTGGGTAATTTTGCTATTGAAATGTTTTTATACCTAAGGTGAATATTTAGGATTGGTTTAGCCTTCCAAGGTCATTTTAAGGTCCATTAGGGTTATCGAGATACTTTCACATCGAAGATATACCCTAGGGCATTTTGATAATTTTGTTCATCGAGATGGTTTTACGTCAAAGGTGAATATTTAGGAAGGGTTTAGCCTTCCAAGGTCATTTTAAGGTCCACTAGGGTTTTTGGGATACTTTCATGTCGAAAGTATACCTTAGGGGCATTTTTATAATTTTTTTTCATTGGGATATTTTTATGCTAAACGTGAATGTTTAGGATTCCCTTAGCCTTCTAAGTTCATTTTAGTGTCCATTAGGGCTACTTGGATACTTTCATGCCAAAGGTACACCCAAGGGTTTTTTTGTAATTTTCTTCACCGGGATACTTTTATTAAGGTCATTTTAGTGTCTATTAAGTGTAATGAAATACTTTCGTGTCGAAGGTATACCTTAGGGGCATTTTTGTAATTTTTCTCATTAGGTTACTTTTATGCCAAATGTGAATTTTAGGATTCATATAACCTTCTTAGGTCATTTTAGTGTCCATTAGTGGTATTAGGATACTTTCATGTCAAAGTTATGACCCATGGGCATTTTTGTAATTTTTTCACCGAGATGCTTTTATGCCAAAGGTGATAGGATTCATTTAGCCTTCTAAGGTCATTTTAATGCCCATTAGGAGTATCAAATACTTTCATGTTGAAGGTATACCTTAGGGGCATTTTCATAATTTTCCTTACTAGGATTTTTTTTTTTGCTGAAGATGAATTTTTGGGATTAGTTTAGCCCTCCTAGATCTTTTTTAAGGTCCATTACAGTTTTCGGGATACTTTCATACCAAAGGTATACCTTATGGATATTTTCATAATTTTTCTTTGAGTCTAGTCTTTGATAGGCATTAGGATGCATTTAGGCCAAAAATGCATATTTAGGATAGGTTTGCCCTTTTTCAATAATTTTTTAGTCTTTTAGAGGTTACCACGATACTTTCAAGTAGAAGGTATACTGTAGGGATATTTTTGTAATTTTGTATTCGAACCATATCCTATATGAGTACTAGGATGCTTTTACGTCAAAAGTACACATTAAGAATATGTTCATCATATTAGGTCATAGAGTCTATATTTTTTAATAATAAAATTATTTTTATAAATAAGGCAATGTCTCATAGTTAAATTAATACGTAAGATTCCTACCAAAATTATGTGAGAAATTTTACAGATTATTTTAATACTAAGATACCCTTTTCAAATAGGAATTCGAGATTTTTTGAATCAAAAAAATAAAACCTTTCGTATTTGCATGGTTCTCTAATGGGATGCGATAGAGAATTCTTATCTTCTTGGTTCTCCGAGAAGGTACGAATAATTTTATGGTTTCAAAATGTAATAAAACCAACTTTCCTCAGAATAATAAATTTTTTAATAAAATATTATGCGAATTATATGTAAATATAAAAAATTAAAATCGAATAAAAATCAAACTTATTTTAACACATGATTAATAAGGTAATGATTGCCGGGCATCACGAGAAGGTCAATCCTTATTTGTGATTGTAATCGACTCCCAGACTCTTTCAAACGATCTTTGGTATGAGCGAAGACCTCACAGTTTATTTTTATAGGTTTCATAATCCTTGAAATATAAACTCTGGCAGGTGTCCAATCTCACTTGGCCAAAACAGATTGGTGGCAACTGCAAAAAAAATGGTCATTTCGTAATGACTACTCAAAGAAGTTAGATGAGGGATTCATCTCGACAACTCAGTCCCCAGATACAAAAAATAAAGAATAATAATCAAGATATAGACCCATAGAAATAAAAGGAAATAATTATATAAAGATATTTATATAAAAACAATGGATACATTCGCCATTTTGAGTCAGGCTGGTTAGGATTCGTATCCGGGCCATGTTGCGACAGCGTGGCGACTCCACTAGGGATATTTTCATGTAGAGTGTATACGCCATAGGTGTGTCGTAATTATGCATTAGAACCATATCCTATATGAGTACTAAGATACTTTCACGTTGAAAATACACATTAAGAATAGGTTCATCATATTAGGTCATTTCTAGGTCAAAAAGTCAATTTTTTTAATAATAAAAATTATTTTTATAAATAAGGTAATGTCTCCTAATTAAAATAATATGTAGGATTCCTACCAGAATATGTAAAAAATTTTATGAATTATTTTAATAGCGAGATATCCTTTTCAAATACGAAGTCAGGATTTTTTCAATTTTGAGAAAATAAAACCTTTCATATTCCGCATGGTTCTCTACCAGGATACGATAGAGAATTCGTGTCCACTTGGTTCCCTATGAGGGTACAAATAATTTTGTGATTTTAAATTGTATTAAAACCTAACTTTCTTGAAGCAATGTATTTTTTAATAAAATATTATGAGAATTATAATTAAATATCGAATATTGAAACTGATTAAAATTAAATTAATTTTAAAACATGATTAATAAGGTACCGATTATCGGGCATCACAAAAAGATTGATTCTTACTTGTGATTGTAACTAATTCTTGGATCCTTTTAAGTGATCTCTGGTATCAGCACAGAGCTCAAAATTTGTTTTCATGGGTTTTGTAACCCTCAAAAATATAAACTCCAGTAGGTGTGCAGTCTCACCTGGCTAAAATAAGACTGGTGGTGACTCCAAAATAAATTGTCATTTCGTAATGACTATTTAGGGCTAAGTCGAGTGAGCGATTCATCTTGACTAGCCAGTCCTCAAAAAAAATGTCAATAAGGGTATGGCCTATAAAAATAAAAGAATATAAAGTAGTGATAAATTTAACAAATATAGGAGTAAAGGCCATTTGAGTTGAGCTTGGTTAAGATTCCAGGCTGTGTTGCGACATAGGATAACGTGAAAAAAGAGCCATTTGCAAAAAGATCTAAGGATATACTTTCTTACTCCAGATCTGACTAGATATCAGCTTGTTACAAGCGAGCTTATAGTTTTAAACCTAGCATACAAAATTTTCACCTTTAATCGGGATTATTTGGCTCCTATTGTCGAAGAATACATTGTATTGCTCGACATTGAAAGGACCTAGTCCAATAGGGTGTACTGCAAAGAGTCACAACCTCTACCTTTTAGAAAAAGGTTAGAACAGATTCTAGATGCCATGGAGTCATAGATCAAGCGCCATGTCAAAACAAAATGGAAAAGTGAATGCATTCTCTGTGCTAGTTTAAAGAAAGCAATGGAAAGTATCATTAATGCATGACGAATTACAGACACCTATGCTCTAGAAATATACGAGTTGGTCCTATTCTTGAAGATATTGGGCTGTTGGGAGACAACAATGGTAGATTTCTTCCCTCAATTATGTTGCAACATTAACCTCATACGTGCCATAATTGCCAAAACCATTCAAGCTCTCATTTTATGTAAGAAAATAAGGATGGGTTGGTTCACCAAATGTTAACTACTTCTTTATATTTGGCTCATTAGCCATTTGTGCATCGAAGAGAAAAAAATGCTACATATTTTTTTCCTAACTTCAGCTTGTCTCAAAGGTCCTTGAGAAAGAATGACCCTAAATAAGTCTGAGAAATAATAGGTTAAAAACTTTAGAATCTCATAGAAGAAGAGGTTATATGGAAAGCTCCTGGACTCCACTTAAGTGATTACATCCATGTGCGGAGATCTTAGTTACGTGCCATTCATGGGATTGTGGGGAAGCATAAGCTATGTGCCTTTAGTTTTATGATAGTTTTAATAAGGAAAATTCATTCCATCCTTTCAAAACCTCAAACACTAAAACCTCAAATATAGTAAAGCCAATTACAAGTCAAAAGTCTAATTAGCCTTCTATGCATGAAGCAATGTCCACTGAGTAGAGAGATATTGGAGAAGAAATAACATGCTTCCATGGTACGATGAGTGGGGAATCTATTGTAATAATGTCACTTTGCCACTATTTGATATTAGGACATCTCAAGTTCTAATTAATAAGCCTCCTTCCAAGATTGAATTGCTTAAGCATGAATTCAAAAAAGAAAAGGCAACTTTCACCATGGAAATCACCCATATAAAAAAGGAAAAGAGCCAACTAGAAATGGATATCTATCTATGAGATAAAGAGATAAACTGAGTTATCAAAGAGAGATCATTTCAAAGAGGATTTGAAAGTCTGATGAACGATTATGTGGCACTCTAAAAAAGAAGCAAGCACCAATACATTGATAAGTCATCAGCTGAATGGAAGGCAAAGCTTGTCGCCCTCAATAAGGAGTTAAGTTGCGAGTTAAATTGGTGGAAAGCAGAGGCCTAAGTCAAGAGGAAGAAACTCATAAGGATATGTGCCATCACATCAACCTATAAAAAAATAGATGTTTAAAAGCTTAACTATGAGATTTATGACCAACATAGGTTGAGAATATAGTCCTACCACTCAAAATTCATGACTTAGAGCAATTTGTGCAAACTTATCAAAATGACATTAAAGAGTTAATAAGAACCTCAGAGCTATAAGAGGGAGAATGGCAATAAATGGTTGATTATGCATGTCAAAACTATTAGGACCACCATCATTGTCTTAATGAACAAATTTAGGTAGAGGTAGATGACATGATTGAGAGAGCTAAGTCCTTAAGGTGAGATATCATGCCTATTATAGATTGAGAACAAGAGTTAATGTATTTCTTGGAACATATGATTAGACAATGTAATCATTTTACATATTCTTAGATGTAATCACGTGTAATTAAACTCTTTTGTTTCTTTATGAAAGACATTATTGGTGAAATTATCCAGTAATCTAATTGCCTCTTTTACATTTTGCATAGCTAGCTCAATTTTATTGTTTTATTGATGCATTCATGTTAATTATCTGCTATGATTCCATATTTATCATCATCTCATCAAGCATAGTCATGACACATCATAAAAATCTAATTTGGCAATAATCTAAAGTGCAAAGTGCTTTAAAACATGGAATTATCATCTATCACTGATGTAACACTTGTAACCATCAAAGAGCCATGGTAAACAACCATTAAGTTTGTATTGAACAATTTGAGCTTATGTATAAAAAGTCTCAAGAATGATCCCTTTGTAAAACAAGGAACTACAAGCTCAGATAGTAAAGCTAACTAAGTTATTTTCTGTTACTTTAAAAGATAAAGGGCAAACGAGCTCTATTGACATAGGTAAAGGGCTGGCTAATCTCAAAAGTGATTTCAACAATGGCATTAAGGCCAATAATGCTCATGAAGGGGCATCGCATGAATAGAAACCCCCAGCAGCATCGATTCTAACAACTTGGCCATTTATCTATCTAAACCCGATTGTAGCACCTTATCTGGTTTAAGGGTATCAAAGTGCAAGCTCTTCACCAGTAAGGCTTTTAGTCCAAACCTCAATGAATAGGTTGAGGAAGAGAAAACAAAGAGGCTTTTTGAAAATGATGAGGCCCTAAGCAAGTATCAATAATTAAAAAAAGCCTCAAGGCTATAGAAGGTAGTAACTAACCAAATAACGACAATCCTAATCAATAAGGATAAAGTCTAGTCTCTATCCTAATATGTTAGTACTTATCTAAACAACTTAAAATCCCAAACATAATCCTAACTATAATCGATAAGGATTAAAGTCTACTCCTTATCATAATCTGATTAGGAATTATCTAAACAAATTAAAATTAAAAAGTTAAATTCTTATTAAAAAAATCAACAATCTAAATTATAGGCCTATGAATATGTGCAAATTAGGCTTTATTCATCCTGAAAATGTGAATTAGGCTCCAAGATTTATTCTTCACCCTTTTTAGCCTTACAATGTAAAAAGTGATCAATCCTGGCAATGCATCTGATTGATCTTGAACAACCTCTTTTGATTACATTTTCATGATTAATCCTTGCAAAGCTTGCTTTATGTATTTAGTCTTTACCTTAGTCATTGGACCTCAATTCCTTACTAAGAATCATAAGAATGGTTGGAAATAGGTGTTTGTGTAAGTTGGTCTCTATCAGGACACGACGAGAATGAGAAGTTGCTAATACATTGCTTTTAAGACAATTTCATCAGAGTGACTGCCTAGTGGTATATAGAGCTTAATCATGTTAGAATTTAGATATGGGTAGACTTATCTATGACTTTTTGGATCAATACAAACATGTATCCAACTAAGTTCTGAATTTTCTTTATCTCATCAGTATGAAAAAAAAAAACTAAACGAATGCTTTAGGTAGTATGCTTAGAGATGGAGAGAAGAGGCTGCCTAGATTCATCCTCCATTGACTAGAAAGAAATGACCATCAAGTTCTTCGGTACCTTGTAAGCTCCCTACTATGAGAAGGTAGTAAGGAATGCCATAAAGAATTTTGCCTACATGGTGGGTGAAATGATTGATAATGCCATAAAAGTGGTAAGATATTAAAAGGATGGTCATCCAGCTCAACAAAAAAGACCACAACTAAGAAAAAAAAAGTAAAAAATGAATGCTATTAGCGAAGGTTTGGCTAAGTTCACCCAAAACTCATATCCAAGTATATATTTCCCTAAGATGGCCTATTAGATGCTGCAACCAATCTACTTGGCTGGACTTAACCTAAATATAAGCATTATGTTGAATCCTTACTTAGAACATCACTCCAGGTGCTTAATCTCAAAATGCAAACAATGCTAGAGCCTTGACAATTGATAGGCACCTCATAATAGAGAACATTTCAACTCGCTTCCATATTCCTACAAAGAGATCAACTCTTACTTGCTAGCGAACCAATTGGTGGCCCCGATATTCATAAATTCATGATCATCTTTGTATCTCAAGTGGTGCAACAAAAATGCTTATTATGGTACCACATTGGGGCATAAGGCCACTTTATTAAGAACTGTACCTCATTCAAAAGGAAGGTATAGAGTCTGCAAGAAAAGGATGTCATCAAGGTCAAATATAGGTACAGACATCTCATTTTATCCAAACCAGTTTTTGGCATCTTAGAAGTTAGGTAAAAGGTGATAAAATCAAAAAATAAAAACAAATGCTGGGGCCCAACCACCAGGCACTATGTTGCCAAGCGCTATTAGTCGATACAACGTCAGGCAAAAAACTTTTTAGGAAGGTCTAAAATGCCTATGGGTCGTATTAAAGAAAATATAAAAATTAGGCATCAAAGGCCATTTTTCATGTTGTCACCAAGGTTATTCAAATGAATACATAAATTAATTTCCTATTATTTGTGCCAAGTTGAATAAATCAGGAAGCCACAGTTATGTAAAAGTTATATTGGGACATAAATATTGATACAAGGCTTTTATGTGAGAAAAACTTGAATTTTCACATGTAGTATGAATACAATAAGGTTTGGCATCAATACCGAAGGTGTGGTATCGATA
>JBBYHO010160676.1:30553-52598 GCA_038382025.1 Adansonia gregorii | reverse complement strand
TGGTATCGATATAGACCTTGGCAATAGCTAAAGTCATGATTTTTGGCAAAATGTATCGATACACAAGAAAGAGTATTGATACAAATCCATTGAGTATCGATACAGGCCTCTAAGTCTCAAGACTAGAAATATTTTTGCTCTTAGTATCGATAACAGCTTATTGTATTGATATTCAAGAGTAAAAAATACCTTGTGCATGGATACAACATGTTTTGTATTGATACACCAAGGTATTTTTGCTTAGCTTGAGCAAGCTTTTAGCCTTTGAAAATCCAATCTAAACAAGCTTTTGTACCAAGGCAGACCTCAACTATGGTTCATTAATGGATTTAAACAAATTTTTGGAGCCCAAACAATTAATGACAAAGGTCACTTTCATAAGATATATGGGTGTAAAAAGGTGTGGCAGGCATATCTCTAGTTGGAGGCTGTCATAGCCTTTCTACCTTCTTGCTCAGTATGGAAACTAATAAGAAGAGAGTCAACCGAGCATGAAAGCTGGAGATGTCCTCTGGTGTGGAAAGGAAAAATAAAAAATGCCCTTGTATGGTCTTTTAAAAGTAGGGGCTGAGCATCGAATCAAACACAACCAGCCATCATAAAAAATTTCTTGCTATTAAACAAGCTCTTTAGCAATCCTAGAAGACTCTCCATCTATTCCCATAAATCTTTCAAAAACTCCAACTCTAAAAGTTCACTAAAAGCTCTGTTTTATTGCTCTTCATGATCAAACAACCTTCCTTCCTATAGTTTCTTAAAACCACCACCAAAACACATTTAAAAACTCAACCTTTCAGATATTTTTATCCTTAAAAATACCCTATCAGCAACCACATTACCAAAAATCTCCTTTATTTCACCATTTTTTTCTAAAGAATATCAAAAAGAGGGAAAATTGAGCTTAAAGTCACTACTTTAAAAAAGGAAGAAACTTCAAGCTCCTGCTAGTATTTTTTTACCTTGTTTTGTATATTTTCTATTTTGATCATCCATTTCTTTTTAGTAAGCCCTTCATGTTGCCATGACCCTCCTAATATTCCCATGCATCTTTGTTGCCTTGGTTGTGGTAGTCTTAGGATCTTGATGACTTTCTTGACACCTTAATGTTGTGGGATATACAAACTCACCATACTTCATCTTCATCATTACACAGCCTTGTTTATGCATCTTTTGCCATGTTTCTTCCAAATTCACATATCGATTACATATTTAAGTGGTCACATTGACATGTCTTAGGTATGTTTAAACATTTTCTTATGTTTTAAAGAGTCTTATGAAATAAAAATCCTATCTTGACAACTCCAGCATCCCCTTTGTTCAAACATGTTCATATTGTCTCCATGCACCTTATTTGTCATATTCTTGTATTTATGCCATACATTTTCGTGTTAAAACATCATCTACATGTTTGCATGTTTAATTCATCTTTATCTTCTCAAGTGTTGTATTTTATTCATGACATCTCCATTAAAATGCTTACTAGTTTTTCACAAATTGATTTTTTTATAAAAATCCCCAAGTTAAGTTTATGTTACCTTTAATAAAAGAAAAGTAGCATGGGCTTAATGTTTTCTTCAAGTTGGTTTACCAATTTTAGGGCCAAATCAACATTTTAGATCTGGATTCTTGGTGAGATAAGTTCATTTTGGAAAAAAAAAAAAAAGGAAAATCATTTTTTAGTATTAATTTATGATCTTGAGCCTCATTTTCCTTTTGGTGACATGGTCAACGGGTTATTCCATCATCCCAAGCTACTCTGAGATTATGGAAAGAACTTGTGAAGTCCGTGTTACTTCTATCATGGACACTCGAACATCCTAGAGTCTAATTTAAAAAAATTTTGCAATATCAAATAATACCCTTATTTTTGCTCTGATAGCACTGTAGTCCAAACTTAAAATATCTTTTTTGAACCACAAAATATTTCCTTTGATTTTTCTAATATTTTTCTTTAAAGGGCTTCGAATTGCCTTTCTAACAGTGTGTTGCTTGCCTTTAGATCATCCAAGGTGAAGGAGTAATGATTTTTAGAACCTTTGCTGTCTGGTACCCCTAAAACCAGCATACAATATTCTATTTGGGCTGCTTCGGCCTATCAGCTAATTTTTACGAAATTTTCAAAATTTTTTTAAAACATTCACAAAATTCCCTTTTTAGAAAGGTATTATTCATGATCTAACGATCCCAAAAAGCTTGGTATAATTTTCCCAAGTCCATATGCCCTTTTCCTTGTAGATGCTGCCAATGTCGAGACTGACTTAACTTTAAAAATTAATTCTGTCTAGAAAGTGATTTTCAAGAATTGTTGGACTATTTTTATATTAAACCTTGTCAAGCTACCTTTCCAACAGTACCTCATTTACCCTTTGAAGTTTATGGATACATTCGAAAAAAATCCAAAAATGGGGATGACACGATGTTGTCCCTTATTTTTAATCAAATTTTTGAATATCCTTTTATCGAGACATTCGGATGTCTCGAAATGCATTTGTTTAGTCTCACTCACAACATCAACCCCTTTTGATTCGGATCAAGATTAAAATACAAAAAATAAGATTTCATATTAAAATTTTCGCTAGTAAAGATACTCTAACTTCACTACTCAAAGCGGATACTCAAACCTTATTTTATAATTTAAATTTTGTCCTTGTTCCTAAATGTTTTTCTAACTTTAGGGGTACTCTAACCCTATTTTTAATTAAAAATTCAAATTTTCTCTTTGTTCTTAAATGTTTTCTTAACTTTAGGGATACTCTAACCTTACTGCTCAAAGAGGATACTCTAACCCTATTTTTCATTAAAAATCTAAATTTTCACTTTAATCTTAACTATTTTCATAAATATGTTTTTGGGGATACTCTAACCTTAACTCACCGAGGGGATACTCCAACCTCGTTTTTACCTTAAAATTTTAAAATCTTCTCTTCTCCATATGCCTCAAAATATTTTGATAAAAATCGTCTTTGTTGTTCAAATTACCACTGCATCTAGACCGATCTCTAAAATTGTTATCCAAATCATTCTTAAATAATCGAAGGCAATTATGAGATACATTTTGATCGCCTCTCTGTTTTTATGTTTTTTTGTTTGTGGTTTCTTATTTATGATATTATTATATTTCTCATTTTTTGCCTTACTAACTTTTGTTTTTTTTTTTTGCAGCAAATATTGTGCATTCATGTTTAAAATTCTTTTTCCAAAATTTACAAGGTGATGTTTCGTGTTGGTATCTCTCTAGTGCCTAATACGAAACATCCACCTTTTTAAAAAAATCTAATCCAGACATTGTTTTCACAAAAATCCCTATGCTTTTCACATCTCTAAGGCACATATGTGATCTAATTTTTAAAACAAAAAAAATAGATTTCCATTTTTTGAAACTTCATGCACTAAAGAGAATTATTCCTAAATAGAGACCAAATGGAACCGATGTAAGAGACGTAGTTAGTAGGTACTAATTTCGGGCATCGCGGGGATGCTAGCTCTTCCCCATATGTAACCAACTCTTAAGCCCTACCAACAAATCTCTAGATTTCAAAGAACTTGAAATTAGTGTTTCGAGTTTCATAAGTTGTACTATTGTTTTTAATAGGTGTCTGATCTTGCCTAGTCTAAAATGATCGGTGGTGACTCCAAGTTTATGGCCACTTCATGGTGGCCATCCGAGACTAGTTGGATGAGCGATTCGCCTGATGATCTCTTTCGTTTCTCCCCATTATTATACCTAATCCAAGTCTTGATCATGGGTAACTTAAAGGCCAAATCATAATCAATCAACATTTATTTTAAGTCAAACATGCTATGCCCTTCGAATCGTCTGAAGTACGTGGCCGCAATAAGCTTGGACCTAATGTTAGGCCAATCTACTCCTTAATCATGCAGAACAAAAGGTGAACGTAGTAATCGATGAAAAAAGTTGTTAGATTAAAAGAAGCATTAAAAAAGTCAAGACACCAATGAGCAAGGTATGCTAAACCCTTGTAAAGGCCTAAATAATATCAAAGATCAAATGTGAGGTGTGAAGAAACCATTGAATCCTTTTACCACCATTGTGGATGAGGCATTTACTACAACATTATGCAGATTTCTTAGAGATGGTCCGAGGGATGATAGACATATCCAAAATTGAATTTCATGAAGAATGAGATGAATACATAAGCACATCTATCAATGCTACATATAAGGGTAGGAAAAGCCCTCTTTATGGTTTTGGAAAGTAATTGGTTTTGTTTGCCAGCACACCTAATGCCAAAACCATCCCTGATCAACTTACACCAAAGATGATTATACAACTTCCATCCTTTTTCCTTATAAGAATGATAAGGCAACACCTTCAAAGTATGAAAGTAAAACTATAATTACCAAAGAGTATAGCTAGCAAACCTTAATGTGGATCTCTGGGAGGTAGGCAATCTAACTTGAAGTGGTAGATCTTAAGCCCCAACCATAGCAGAATGCCAAAGAAAAAAATATTGCATCCTTGTCTTTAACAACGAAGATAGTAACCTAAGAATCAATTTCGATAAGTATCAAAAAATGAGTGAATAAGAGAAAAAGCTATGGAATTCCTTAAATTCATTAAGCATAGTGAATACAACATCATTGACCAGTTAAACAAATAGACAACAAAGATATCAGTGATCTCACTACTCTTAAATTTTAAAGTACATAGGAATGCCTTTTTAAAAATTCTAAATGAAGCATATGTCTTTATGATATCCCCATCATCCAATTAGACTGACTGCTAAGTAATATCACTAGTGACAATTACATCTACTATGGAGGAAGAGGAAGTCACAAAGCTCTCTATATCATAACCTATCATAAAAGTAGCACATTACTTGAGGTTCTCAATAATAACAGGTCAGCTTTGAATGTAGTGCTAGTGCCTTGCTTGAACAAGCTCTCCATTAATGAGTTTTATATCAAGCATAATCACATGGTTATGCGAGTGTTTGATGGAATCTACAAGGATGTAGTGGGGAACATCACCGTTCTACTTTATATTCACCCATGCACTTATGCAATAGATTATAATTACCTATTAGGGAGGCCATAGATCTACTTTACAAGAACAGTAACATTATCATTACATTAAAAATTAATATTCATATTGAAAATAAAGTTGTCAGCATCGAATGAGAGGGAGACAGCATTGTTGGCACTTCTATTGATGCTCTATGTATCGAGTTTAATACGAATGTCACAGAATCTTCCTTTCAGTCTTTTAAGTTCATCAATGCCACTTATGCCAAAAAGGGCTTATCGATGGTTAAGCCTAATCTATCAAAGAGCACTCATATAGGTCTGAAGTTAACCATTGGCAAAGGTGCCTGAGCTAAAAGATGACTTGGAAAATGTCTTCAAGATGTTTCTTCTAAAGAATGTGAACCAGATTGATAAAAGAGGTTTAGGATTTAACTTGAATGCATAACAAAAGAGAAAACAAGCTCAAAAAAATGTAAAAAAATGATAGGTCATCTATTGGGTCAAGACTTAGGACATAAATTGATGATGCTACCACCATTATGGAAAAGTTTTCATCTGAGAGGAGTATAAACTCAGATATTAGCTCCGATAATGCGATGATCATTTCGAACAATTTGTTTGGAGATTTCTCTATCAATGCAATTAATGAACCAAGGACTTTGGCAATGGACTATGAGACTAGCCTATGCCCTCAAGGATTTTTTTTAAGTGTTTAGACTAAAATTAAGATTCTTGTGCTATATAAGTCTATTTCAAAGTAATCATATGAACTGAGCCTACATGCTTATACCCAAAAATAATGTAGGATCTTTTGTATGAGAGCCTTTTGATTAAATATTATTAATAAAAATGACTAAGCATTATGCATTTCATCTTTGTCGATGCTCCACATGCCTGGCTTTTAAGAATTTTGGATCATCTGAAAGGCTAAAGCACACTCGACTTAAAAATATTTTAATGCTTGACATGAAAAAGTAAAAGATCATTGGATGAATCGCTCATCTGATTAGTCTTGGATGGCCACCACGAAAAGGCCATAAACTTAGAGTCACCACCGATCATTTTAAGTTAGGAATGATCGGATGCCTATTGAAAATAATACCAAAGATTCATTGTTTTGGGTTCGAGAGTTACTTATATGTAGAAAAGGAGTAGCAACCCCACAACGCCTAAAAATCAATACCATCTAACTATATCTTACTTGAATCTTGATTTCCTCGATTCCATTTTTATCATTATTTAAATATAAATCTCTATAATGCATGAAATTTTGTAAAGATACGAGTTTGAGTTTTAATGAAAATTTTATCACCTATGCGCCTCAGAGAGGTGAGAAACATAGGGATTTTTTATGAAAATGATCTCTGGGTGGGTTTAAAAAAAAATTAAATATTTCATTTCTAGCAGAGGAGAGATACCGACATGAGATATCATTTTGTGATTTTGAAAATGATTTTTAAAGCATGAATGCTCGAAGTCCCTGCAAGAAGAAATATATTAGTAAAATAAGAAAGAAAATAATAAATAAATCCACACAAAAATAAACACACAAAATACATAAACAAGAGGGATGATCGAGATGTATCTCATAGTTATCTTTGACTATTGATGAATAACCAAGATGACAACATTGAGACTTAATCAAATTTGGTAGGAATTTGAGGAGAAAAAGGTTTCGATGACTCGAAAAGGAGAAAAGCTTAGATTTTAGAAGGAATAAGAAAAGTAGGGTTGGAGTATCCCTTTAGAAGAGTGGGGTTAGAATATCCCTAAAAAAAAGTTTAATATTAGATTTAAGGTAAAAACAGGGTTAAAGTATCCCCTCAGACTAATGGGGTCAGAGTATCCCTAAAAATAAAAATTCGATGTCATTTTTAGGAAAAAATAGGGTTGGAAAAGCCCTTTAGAGTAATGGGGTTAGAGTATCCCTAAAAATAAAAATTCAATGTCATTGTTAGGTAAAAACGAGGTGGAGTATCTCTTCAGAGAATGCGATTAGAGTATCCCCTCGGAGTAATATGGATAAAGTATCCCCAAAAATAGAAATTTTTGATGTCATTAGGAAAGGGTCATTTTTTGGATAAAGGGAGCTTTGAAAATTAAGAGCTGAAGGTTTGGCTAAAATCTTCCTCTTTTGTTTGTCCTTAGTCCGAGTCTAAAGGTTTTAGGTAATTGGAATGAGCCGAGTAGATCATGAGACGTTCGAATGCCTTAATAAGAGCATTTCAAAAATTAGGTTAGAAATAGAGGACAGCGTTGTGTCATTTCTCTTTCTGAATTTATTTCGACCTCATCCAAAGGTCTTGGGGAGTAAACAAGGTACCGTTAGAAAGGTAACTTGATGAGGATTAATGTTAAAATATTCCAAAAATCCTAGAAATATCACTTTTTAGGTGAAATTAATTTTTGAATTTCAACTTGACTCAACACTGGCAACATGTACAGGGTAAAGGTATGATGGACTTTCAAAAATCATTTCAGATTTATCTGGAATTGTTAAAATGCGAATAATAACTCTTCGAAAAGGGAATTTTATGAACCCTATGGGAAAAATATTCAATGGATTCAAAAATGTTGTTTGTTAGGCTGAAATGGCCTAAATAGTAGACTACTTATTGGATCTAGGGGTTTTTGATAGCAAAGATTCAAAAAATTGTTACTACTTCATCCAAGATGATCTAAAGGTAAATGAGATATTGTTGGAAAGGTAATTCGAAACCTTCAAGGAAAAACACTAATACATTCTGGATAAACATTTTTTATTTTTAAATTTTTTTTTCAAAACCAGACCATTATCTGTCAGAACAAAACAAGGGAGGTGTTCAATATTTTTGATTTTTCATTGGGTTGAGCTCGGGCCATAGACATTCGAACATCTATAACCGGGATGAGAGGTTGACATGGGTGTCACAAGTTCATTCCATAGTCCTATAGTAGTTAGGATGTTGGAACAACTCGTTGACCATGCCATCATGAGGGTGTTTGGCTAACGACCAAGAATTCACATTTTTCAACTAAAAGACTTCATTTCATTTTTTGAAAACTAGTATTCTTATACGCATTCTTCCATGAATCCAGAACTGAATACTTGCTTTGCCCCCAAGGTTAGAGAACCAACTTCATAAAAATCTTAAGCTCATGTTATTCTCCATGCATGGGAGATAGCATGTGCTTAACTTCGGGATTTTTTTTAAAATCAGGTTTTTTAGCATTCAAACAAGCATCTCAACACAAACAAAGTGCCACAAACATAATATAGAACATGAATAACATATATGCACAAGCAAAGATGACATTTTGCATAGAAAAGATAAAAAGAATGCATGGAGATGATAGATAGATGCATGAACTTACTTAGGATAAACCTATTTAAAAAAGACTGATAAAAAAGGCATTTTTATTTCATGGAACCTATCAAGCTGTTAGGAAATATATGGGCGTACTTATGAAATGTTAGGATGCATGCTTTAAACATGAGATAAAGATGTGGGTGTAGAAGGAACATGGCAAGTTACATGGACGAGGCTATTATGGTGATGAAAAGGCAAAGGAACATGCTTAGTTAACCAAACACCATGAAGACACCAAGAAGAACATCAAGACCATAAACTACCACAACCAAAGCCATAAAAAATGCATGGAAGTCCTAAGATTGTCATAAAAGCATAAAAAAGCATTTACTAAGATAATGTTAATGACAAAATAGAAACTATAAAGATCAAGGTAGAGGAGATATACCAAAAAGCTTAAACTTCCTTTTGTCTTGAAATAGTGGCTATAGGCTCAATTTTTTCCTTCTCCTTACTATTATTTACCAAGAAAAGGATGAAAGGAAGTAGCTTTCTAGTGGTATGGTTGATGGTGAAGCTTTTTAAAAATCAAAATGTGTGGAAAGTTAGGTCTTTAAAGGCTTTCCAATGGTGGTTTGCAGTAGCTATGGGAATAGAGAATGGAAGTTAATGAAACAATGTTTTTGGAAGTGTTTTTAAGACTAAGAATGGCTAAAAGATTTATAAGGATGGGTGAAGAGTTTTTTGGGATTGCTGGAAAGTTTTTTTGATAGTTGGGGGCCTCTTTTTTTTCTGAGGTGGCTGGTTCTTTTTATCTTCATGCTCAATCAATGGCTTTAGAAGACAAACTAAGGGCATTGTTGGGTTTCCTTCTCTGCCCATGGAGACATCCAGGTAACATGCTCAATGTACCTCCCTATTGCTATTGGTTCTGCCTTGCTAAGAAAGTAATTAGAAAGGTTGCAACAGCTTCCCAACTGTTGATATGCCTGCCACCCTCTTTACCACCATATCTCTTGTGAAAGTGACCTTTGGTATTGGTTGCTTGGGCCCTAAACTTGTTTAAATTTGGTCATTGGCCTAAAACCAAGGCTTGTAATGCTTTATGATGGTTTCTTGGTGCTAAAAACATGTTTGAATTAGATTTTTAAAGGTTGAAAAATGGTCCGAGCAAGGTAAAATGCCTTATTGTATCGATACAAAGTGTGTTGTATCGATACATAAGGTAATTTTTTTCCTGAGTATCAATATGATGAGGTTTGTATCTATAGTAAGAACAAAAATTATTTCCAGTCTCAAGACTTTAGAGCCCTGTATCAATACTCCATGGACTTGTATCGATACTCATGCTTGTGTATCGATACATTTTGCCAAAAATCACAACTTTAGCTACTAGAAGACTTGTATCGATACAATTAGGCTAGGTATCGATACCACACCTTAGGTATCGATACATAAAGGGTGTCGATACCAAACCCTCATGTATTAATACTACACATGAAAATTCAAAATTTTGGTAACATGAAAGCCTTAGACAGTGTTTAAACACCTATATGACACAAACTTACCTTAGGTTCCTTGAGTTGTCTTATCTTGGTCACAAAGATATGAAAATTGGCTCACGTACTCACCTAAATGACTCTAATGACACCCTAAAAATAACCTTTAATGCCTCGTTTTTGCATTTTTCTTTAAAGTGGTCCTTAGGCATTTTAGACCTTTCGCAAAAAAACTTTGTCATCAGGTGATCGTCCCCTAGCTTTATTATTATTCCTTTTTTTATTTTGTCACCTTTTACCGAACTCTTAAGATAGAAAAAACTAGTTTAGACAAAATAAGGTATATACAATCTTTTTTGTCGATTCTTATTTTTTCCAACTCTTAGACCTCTTTTATATATTTTCCCACCTTTATGGTTTTTCCCATATTTTCAGATACTTAGATAAAAGTAACATGAATTTTATACTAAGATTTCAAGAATCAATTTTTAGCAATCGGTCTATGCTAGCAAGGTCAAGCCTGACTAAAATTTTAAAGAAAGCACCTTGCTTCACTAGATCTATTAAGGTCATTGAATAGGAGGAAAAACATATCTTACCCATGAAGAACCTACCAAAAACATGAACATTGGGATAGAGGAAGAGCAAAAAAGATGAAGATTGGAACCTTCATAAACCTATGAACCAAACCAAAATTGATAGACATCTAAGAATATCTAGATGTGTTCACTTGGTTCTACTAAGACATGCCTGAATCAGATAGTAGTTTATGGTCAATAAATTTTCCCTTAAACTTGAATGTAAGCCCAAACAATAAAACCTTAAGAGAGTGATGTTGAAGATGCTTCTAAAAATTAAGGTGGAACTGAAGAAATAGTTTGATATAGGGTTTCGTGAGATGGCCGAATATCCCAAATAGGTAGCTAACATAGTCTCAATCTCTAAAAAGGATGGCCAAGTATGGATGTGTGTAAATTATATGGATTTAAACCTAGTTGGCCTAAAAAACAACTTCCCTCTATCCCACATCAACACTCTAGTAGACTGCTAAAAATGTATTATTTTTCTTCGTGGATAAATTATCAAGTTACAATCAAATCAAAATGGCACTCAAGGGCATGAAGAAAATAACCTTCCTAACCATGTGGAGGACATTTTTCTGCAAAGTTATGCCTTTTAGACATAAAATTGCTAAGGCAATATATCAAAGAGCAATGGTGACATTATTACATGACTTCAGGAACAAAGAGAAACGGGTATATGTGGATGAAACAATTACAAAATTGCTAAAGGAAAGTGAACATATAACTAACCTCCAAAAAATCCTCAAACGGTTGCGCAAAAACCAACTTAAGTAAAACCTTCTTAAATGCATTTTTTATGCCACATCCAGCGAGTTATTGGGCTTTATTCTGAATGAAAGAGGGATAAAGGTTGATCTAACAAGTCAAGGCCATTCAAAACCTACCACTACCTCATGCCCAAAAAAAAGTGAAGAGTTTCCTAGGAAGGCTAAACTACATAGCTAGATTCATGTCTCAGCTAACGAACAAATGCAATCTGATCTTCCAATTTCTTTAAAAATAAAAACCTTCAATAAAGTCAAACACTACCTCCTAAACTTACCTGTATTTGTACCACTAATGCTCGATCGACATTTGATCTTATATCTATCAGTTCTCGACAAGTCTATGGGCTGAGTATTGGTCTAACATGATGAGTCCAGAAAAAAAGAATAGGCTCTCTACTATTTAAGTGAGAAGCTCACAAAGTATGAAAACAACTACTGAGCAATTGAGAAATTGCGTTGTGCTCTTGCTTGGACAGCTCGAGGGTTAAGGCAATTCATGTTACACCACACCACATGGCTAATCCCCAAACTTAACCTTATCAAATAATTATTTGAGGCCCCTACCTTGTTTGGGAGATTAGCCACGTGGCAAGTCTTACTCTCCAAGCAAGTCATTATCTATATGAACTAGAAAGCCATTAAGGGTAGTGCTATAACTAATTTCCTAGAACGTCAAGCAATATAGGACTATTAGCCTTTAGATTTTGAGTTTTTAGATGAAGATCTAATGTGCATATTTTCATAATGTATTGAGATATGAACCTTAATATACCAGAGCAAATGACACCTTGAATCATTGTAAGGCCCCAGTATCTCAAATGAATCACTTATCTGAACCTCTCATATCAAAATACAAGAGTGACTAGGTTAAAAAATCATCACTAATCTATTTTGGCTATAGGTGTGATATGTCACCTATTAAAACCGTTCACTAAAGAGTTATGAAACTCTAAATGAGCAATTTTATGATCTATTTATACTAAAAATCTATCATGTTAGCTTGGTATTTAGTTACACGATACGTAAAGACTCGATCCCTCTCATGATGCCTAATACCTGGTACCAACTAATCACACGTATATGAATTTGTTTTCACCTAGGTTTCAATCATATATGTTAAATCATAATCTTTTTTCTATTTATCCTATCAAACAAATATCACCAAGAAAATGTATCTTAGAACTTTTGTTAGGACTAGCTCGAATTTACAACTCTTTTAGAGGAAAAATCATTTATAAGAAAAAAACTCTATAAAACCGTTTGACTCAATTTTTAGTTTTTTTTATCAATTTTGACTCCATTTAAAAGAAATCACTGGTACACTTAAACAAAATTGAAGAAAATCACAATTTTGAAAACAATATTAAAATATAACTTGATTTAAGTTAACTTGGAAGCTCTAGTGTGAGACCCTAAGGACTTTTATAGGACGCTCCTAGACTTATTAACACACTAAACATGACTTTTGGAATCAATTCTAAGGCATTTGGATGCCTTGGAATAGCATAACTAAATATAGAGAAAATCATAATAGGGATAAATATGACCTTTTCAGCTCCCTAAATTTATTTCAGCTTAGTCCTATCATGTAAAATCACGAAACTATATTCTATGATTGATGACACACTATAGTTTTATCTAAAAATATTTTTAAAAAATGCTGGAAAATTATTTTGGCTACCATGTAAATTTTTTAATTGGACATTACAGCATTGCATAGCATGTCTGGTTAGCTTGCCTTTTGGAATATCCACCAGATAATCCATACATGCTTGGGAATCTTATTCGTTCTTTTTTTATCCAAAAATATGAGAAAATACAAAAAAGAAATGATTATTCTCATCAAAAACAGTTCGTAATACTAATTGGGTGCTAAAAAAAAGCTATGCAAATACCTCAGGTTCTAGGATTTTACTATATTCATCTAATCATGAAATTAAACATTGCCATAGCCTATGACATAGCCCAATTAATAAGAATTATGGAAAAAATACAAAAAAATTATAAAGCCTATAACCTGATTAAAATATATCATTTTTTAGGCCATAGTTCTAGACACAGTAGTAGCTCTAACTCAACTCGCGATCACAAGGCCTTTTGTCACATTTTCAAAACACGTTTATAGATGTTCGAACATCTAGCAATATGGACAACTAGAATTTACAAATGTATATGAGGAAACAACAAAGACTCCTAAGTGCTAAGACCTAGAAACATGTTTTTCAACATTGGTGATGTGTTTTGGAGTTATGTGAATGACTTTGCTTTTATCACTTTTATTCATTTTTATTTATTCCAAACAAGTAAATGGTAGACCAATGCCACTATCTTGTATGTTGTAATCAGCAAACAAAGTAACACCAAAAAACACATTTTGACTTACCTAAACAACACCTAATGACTCACACTAATGCTCACCAAAGTTTTAGACTCAATAAAGCATATTTAAACACCTAAAAATATTGTTATTTGCTCCAAATCAGGTTTAATTTGAGCAATTTTATTTAATGTCTCCAAGTTGTTCATTAAAGGGTTTATTAAACAAAACCAAACTTTAATTCACCTCTTAATTAAGTGAACCAAAATTGACACCTAGGAGTTCTTTTTATGAAAACACAAGCACAAATACACAATCCAAACATTTTATCAAACACTTAGTAAACTACCTAACCCATATGAAATAAAAGCAATACAAGTTATAGCATCAATTTAGCATGGATGAATGCTTATGATGTTCCAGACCATCATTCATGCATTTTGAATAATTTGCTCTAACACTTAATCAAATTTAACATCATTATCTAAATGTAACATGTCATAACCCAAGGTAGCTTATCATGATTAACCAAAATTAAGAACTGTTATATAATAAAGCATGAATTCCAATTAATAGTTGTCCAATAGCCTTAACTACGTCATGAATCCAACAAAAACTTATGAAAGCATGATTTCTCTCATGGCCAAATATTCTAATAAGCTAGGAAACATAGAATTGCATCTTGAAACAATTAAGTCGTAGCTTTAAACACATGTATCTTAGTTTGATCTATTAGAAATCACTTAAATCTAACTAAATGGAAATGATCAAACATGAATCTAAGCATTTCCTAGTATTTGGACAATATAGCATCATCATCCAATATATTTTCAATCTTAATTCATCAAGTGATTAACAAGTCATGCTTAGGTACTAACAAAATCAAGTTAAACCTAACTAATTCAAGATCAAAGCACAATAACATCAAGAAATTAAAATAATCAAACACTCAAAGAATAAGATTACCATGGTCAAATCATCAATCAAGCATATAAAGAATGAATTAATCATCAAAGAGTGCTAATTAACTTGAAATTGAAAAAGAAAGTAAGAGGGTATACCTACTTCAAGCTTGCTTCCCTTCTCCAAAAGTGATGAAAGCTTGAGAGAAAAAAATTCTAGAAAAATCTAAAATTTACTAAATGTTTAAAAGTTATGAATTCATGGCTAGTCACTCCTATTTATAAGCTTCTAAGTTAGTGATTTGGGCTTTAATCACTAACTATCTAACAAGTTTTAGGGGAAATTGCATTATTACCTTTAATGGAAAATGAACAAAATTGTCACATTATGCCATACGTCAAAATTTGGCCAAGTATAATTCTATATTCATATGAAATTTTCTAATGTGTCCTAATGACCATTTTTCAAAAAAATGTCATAAGGACCTTTTTCCAAAAAAATTGAAACCTCATATCCTAAACCTTTTCTATTAAGCCATTAGGAATTCCCAACTTTCTCAATTTCTAAGGTCCTTTATGTCCTGCTCCTAATTACACCTTTTAACCTAAAGTCCATGTTTAATTCAATATCAGTGCAATTAATTTTGAACCGAGTTGTAAAACTTTTCTAATTTCAAAATCTAACTATAAGCTAAAAGGTTGACATTTTTAGTTCAATTTGCCTATAGTTGACTTTTGTCACTATGTTGACTTTTGAATTAAACTTCTAAAACAAGTCTCTTTTCTTCTCAAATGTCATCAATAGCCATTTTAGTCACCTCAACAGACATATATCAATCAACTTTTGACATTTTCAGTTGGGTCCTAGTTTTTCGAGATCTGACACTGACCCAAAATTAGATAATTAAACTTAGATGCCTTATTATGTTAACTAAGCTCATGAGAGGAAATCAAAACCTTGATTGAACTTTTCTATCACCTACAACTCATCAACAAAATCTAGAACGAGAAAATTCCACTTAGCCCCTAAAATAGGCAAAAATCAATTAGGGGCTCAGATAAAATAAGGTGTCTATACATATCCAAAGTAAAAAATAAGGTGTCTACACATATCAGGAGATCTACTTTAATAGAGCTTTAAATGCATTAAGCTATAGGCAATTTTGATCTCACCTAATGGAAATTACTACCTTTCATTGCTAGATTTACTTCGACTGTACCAACAACATAGCCAAATATAAAGCATGCATCATATGACTCCAAGCTGCCATTGAAAAAGATATCAAAATTTTATAAATATTTAAAGATTCAACCCTAGTGATCTATTAGCTTCAAGGAGAATGGGAGACCTGAGATGCTAAGCTAGTCCAATATGGAAAGCTAATCTCTGAATTAAGACAAGGCTTTAATGAAATCAGCTTCTAACATTTACCTTGAGAAGAAAATGAAATGGTCAGTGCTCTAGCAACCTTAACCTTTATGTTTAAAGTAAACTGAGAATTAGAGGTCACACTTATTTATATAAGTATCCATGAAGCTTTAACCCATTGCCATAGCATACAAGAGAAAAAAGATGGGCTACCATGGTACCGTGATATTCTCTGGTATGTTAGAATCAATAATACTTGAGTATGCGACCAAACTAATAAGAGAACCATCTGAAGAATGGTTGCAAGCTTCATTTTGGATGGTGGGATTTTATATAAGAAAGGTGGAATCAAGTATTACTTCGATGTGTGGATGGTTCTAAAGCTAAAAGAATCTTAGAAAAAAGTCCATGAGGAAATATGTGTTACGCATGCTAATAAATTGTGAATAGCAAAACAAGCCTTCTGATCAAGCTATTATTAGTTGAACTTTATAGGGAACTGCATCGACTATGCCTAAAAATGCTATAAATGCCAAATCTACATAGACAAAATCCATGTCCCACCATCATCTCTTAATATCATGATAGCTCCATAGCCTGTCTTTATGCCAGGCATAGACATGATTAAACCTATCACTCCTAAGGCTTCCAAAGGGTACCATTTAATCCTAGTTGCCATAGATGGTTTCACCAAATGGGTAAAAATGGCTTTGTATGCCAACATTACCAAAGTCATTGTGTACAAATTTTTAAAATGAGAAATCATCTATAGATATGGACTCTTTGAACAAATCATTACAGACAATGTGCATGACCTGAAAAACAAAATAATGCCAGCAATTTGTTTTCAATTCAAAATTCAACATTATAGCTTAGTCTCATATTATCCAAAATGAATAAGGCAGTCAAAGTAGCCAACAAAAACATTAAGAAGATAGGCAAGAAGATAACTGAAACATACGAAAACTGGCATGAAAAGTTACGTTTCAAACTACATGCCTATCACACAACAGTTTAAACTTTCAAAAGTGCTATCACATTTCCCCTGTCTACAATAGATAGGTTTTTTACCTCTTGAGGTTAAAATCCCTTCACTCAAGGTTTTGATGGAATCACAACTTAAATAAGTTGAATAAGTCAAATACTGATACGAATAGCTCAATCTCATTGATGACAAGAGCGTTAAGGCTATCTAGCATGGGAAAATGTGCTAAAAGTGTTTACGGAAGCCCATAACATAAAAGGTTCATCCTCATCAACTTTGAGAAGGTAACCTAATAGTCAACCAAATCCTCTCAATCCATAAAGATGCTTGAGGAAAATAAACCCCAAATTGGGAAAGGCCATATATAATAAAACTTATAATCTCTAGAGTAGTCTTGATCTTAATTGAAATGGTTGGCAGTGACTCACCCAACCCTGTCAACTCTAATTTTGTTAAGAAATACTAGACCGAACAAGATTTTAAGATGAAAACCCAAATAAGCATCCTATATGTTAGTGTCAACCTTACAGCATAATCTTATGGCTTATAAGGCATTATCATTTAGTAATTTTACATACTCAAAAACTATATTTATGTAATGTTATAAGGGTATTTCTTCATCCATAAGGTATAATTGTATAGTTGTAAACAAATTATGTAGATAAAGCCTATGAAACACATTGGCCTTGCATGGGAATTGTAAAGAATTACAATTATGAGATCCCTATGAATCAAAACCATGTTTATAAAATGTTCTAGGTCCTCATATTGTTAAGACAAAGCATTGACAATGCACAAAGACTGGCATATGTAAGCGTCCATGCATTTTATGCATGCAACTAGTCTCATAAGTTGAAGCATAGAGATACTTAAGGACATCATATAAGCGCATATTATGGTAACAAGTTCACTAAACACGACCCACTATGAGAGTTTCATTTGGTATTTCACTCAAATGTCTATGGCAATACTCTCAAGTGTCAATAGTGTAAGTGACCCTTTGACTTATGACGCTAGGCCATCTCCTATGAGGAGTGTCATGCTTTGATTCCATCATGATAGGTTCACAATAGATAAATGCTTATGGTAAGGTGGTTTTAGGCATGGCATGAATCAATGATACATGAATGAGTGGCCCAGAGAGGATTCATCACCCTAACTAATATAAAAGGACATATCACACAAGTACCTTGCTCGTGTTAACTTAAAGTCCTTAGCCAAGGTAATATTGATTATGGAGTCAATACATAAGGATTGCATACTAATTGGAATGAGCTAAAGGTAGACACTAAACCATGTTCTTGCTAATTCTGGGATATATGATTAAAAGTATATTTACTACACTGAGATACTAAACATTGAAGGGCTTGTCAAAACCATATTGACACTTCCTAAATTTTAGGTGGCCATGATGCATTGCTAGTTGTCTATCTTTGTTTATAAATATAAATATTCTTTATTGGGCTATTTTATATTTATTGCCAATATAATGAGGGCCCAATGGGTCACATATATAAAGGTGATTAGTGGAAATTAAATTAAAACTGGGCTATGTGTCTAGGACAAGTAAGGGTTACATAGGCATGACTTGAATAAGGTCACATAGGTTAGAGGCAAAATTGTAATTTCTTAAAAATTAAAATTTCAAACACTATACTAATAAACCCATTTTGACTACCCTCATAGCTGATTAGAGGCTTTGAAAATCGGCCAATAAGACTCTTAAAACCTAGTTTGCGATTTTTCTTATAATCCCTAAGTGGTTAGTGCAATATTGGTTACTTAAAGAGAAATTTTTTTATTTTATTTAGTTACTTAAAGAGAAAAACTTTTTTATTTTATTTCTTTTATTATTGAATCAAGATCTTTTTATGCCAAGTGAAGATTTATTGAAATCTAAACTACTAGCATGGCTTCTAGCAACAAAGTCTTATCCTTATTGAAGATTTTCTAAGTAACTCATGTGGATAACCGTTGGAGGTTGAACACTTGGACAATTTTCATTTATGAAACTAGGCTTAATCTTTCTGATAATTAGGTCATGGAATTACTAAAAGACTTCTCAATATTGAGATATGTTTGAATCTTAAATAGTTCTTTAGGTCTCTTGATCTAAAAGATTAATTAAGATCTTGCAAGATGATCCTATTTAGAGAATCTTGAATTATCTTTATTTTTATGTTTCCACTGCCTTGTTTTTAAGATCTTTTTTTATAAATTTTTAATCTAATTACTCACTACCCCTATACTTCCTACAAGTGGTATCATGAGCCTTCTTGCATTGATTTGATTAATCTTGTGTTTTAGTTGTTATCGATTAAAGATTTTTTTTTGTTTTGATGCTATCTTTCTTGAACTTAAAAATTAAATAATATTATTTTTTATTTTTAAATTTCCAACAAGTCATGTTTATTATTCAATTTTAATTATTTAAATATGATTTTATTAATTAAATTAATGTTGGAGTCATCGGTTGACAATTTGGTGCTAACTAGTGCTAGGTTGGCTCCATTTAGATGTTTTGATGTGGCTAATTCTTTAGGCAGCCATTACTACGATTTTTTCCTTTTTTTCTCCACCTTGAAAGTGTCATGAAATGTTATAATACTTGCTGGAAAAAGCATATTAAAATCATAGTTGAAAACATTTCAATTTCGAGCTAAAACAAGTGCACTAGGCATGTTTGAAGCTTGCAATATCTTATCTTCTTTCTTGGATCTTGGTGCAGCATCAATGGCAGCAAGGAGTTGCTATAAATTTTCTGCATTTTAAGAGGTTTAGTGAGAGGAAGATAATAGTGTTTGACTTGGAGTAGGATGGCTAAGATATCCATGCATTGGATAAAGTCCTAGTTGGACTCAGATTTCTCTAAAATTTGGACCACCTTTATCATACTTGGAGTGAGACTCTTTCAATTTATTGTGCTTGAGATTTAAAATCTAATATGATCATATTAAAATTAAATTTGAAATAAAATTAATTTAAAAAATAATAATAATGCTAAAAGTTAGCATGGTTGGCGCAATACACCTTCCTAAGAAGTTGAATCCAATTAAAACTCTTACATATCATCAAATACCTAATTATCCAATTGTATTATTTTTCCTAAATTGTTTAAGATATAAATTGGATAATTATAATAAGCATGGTATTAAAATTCAATTAACTTGATTAAGTGAAAAATATCTTTAATTTAAATGATTAAACTTATTTTGAATATGATTTATTCTAATATGAGCAGAATAAATGTTAATCATGTAAAAAAAATTGTTTTCTTAATTAGATTAAATATGGATAAACTATTTTAGCATTGAAAATTGCTAACTTAAATTTAAAACCATGTTAATATAAATGTTCATAATTATTGTGAATGTATGGGATGATGATGGACTATGCCTAATATGATTATGGATGTATAGTTAATTGTTTATGGATGTTTAATTATTTTAAATAGGGTATACGGACCTTGCTTATCTCTATTTTCTCTAGACTTGCAAAATTCTTTTCTCACCTAATTCCCCTCAAATGTAACTTGAGGATTATTCATTACAAATGTAATTAGATTAAATAAGTGTAAAATTATGGTTGTTAGGAAAGATTTTGTAACTCAAAGATGAGATTCAAGTAAAGGCACCAGGACGCCTAAAAGATTGTGAAAAGCTTTTAAAGACTTTGGATGTAATCATCTTGAATTGAACAAGCAATTTCCTTTGATGGCTTAAAAAAATTGCATTAGGTAGTAGTCCATAAACATCCAAGGAGCAAATAGTATGCATGATAGTATATTTATATAATGCAATAATATAAATGCTATGCATGCAAATATGATAAGACCTTAATAAAAGATAAAATGAACAAACAAAACTCCTTATATAATATTGAGTTCTATGCTTCGTATGATAACCTTCCATTATTTATAACAATATAATCGAGTTTTTACTGACGATGATTTGTTAAGTCACTCAAGGTTTTTTTTTGCCTCAATGATGTGACTTATGCATAATGGGTCTTACTCAACTAATGTTGTATGATTCAAATGTGTTGCTCTTAACCATAAGATGTTAGAGGCGATGGTTAGGCACAATATATGATGCATTTAGGCAAAGAGTTGCCACCTAACTGATTTGAGAGTTATAGAGAGATGTTGTTGGTTTTGCATAAAAATGCAATTGGTAAGTGATGTTACCTACCCTACTAGGCTTATTGTAATTTGTTGAGTCGCTCAAGGTTTCAACATGTTGGAAGGGATCCCAGCCCATTAGAAATACCTTGAAGATATTTCCAAAAATAATGAGGGCCATTATTTTGAAAAATTAATGGGATGAGTAATAAAGATTTAATACCTTATCATTATTGGTATAATACATGAATAACTAATATATACTCATTTTATACTATGTTATTGAAAATGGTATTTATATTAACTGCATTGTAAAGCATAGTTGATGCCATAAGCCAAAAGGTTTTAGACTGGTATGTGAAATTGAGAAGTGTTCTCAATAAAAAAAGGTTGTTAACCTTTATATGATTGAGTTGAACTATTTTACTATTAATACTACTTCTTGGATAATAGATCAGGATGTGGATCTCACTTATGTAACAACATAAGCCTATTAAAGAATAGTAGAAAATTAGGCTCTGATGAGGTTAATTTTGAGAATAAGCAATGGATCAAAAGTTGAGGCCACTACCATTAGAACTTGTACCTTATTATTGCCTACAAGCATGATCATGGAGCTAAAAGAATGTCTTTGTATTCCAAGATTGCCTAGAAACATCATTTCAATTTCATACCTTATTAAGAATGATGATTTCAAGTTTAGCATGAAAGACAATAATTGTTCAATCATCTATATTATATGGTCTATGGGTCAGACTCATTACAAAATAGGTTGTATGTATAGGATCCGTATATGCCTTTACTTAATATGGATGTCAAGAAAGAAAAGAGTCATGACCCAAATAAAACCTATATCTAGCATTGCAAACTTGGTCATATCAATGAAACTCAGATAACCAAGTTATACAAGCAATCTATCTAGATCCATTTGATTATGATTTATATGGAACATGTGAATATTGTCTCCTTAGTAAGATAACTAAGTCAACTTTTACGGGTAAAAAGGATAAAGTTGCATATTTATTGCGCCTAGTACATTCAGATGTATATGGATCAATGAATAAAATGGCTAGAAATAGGTATTCTTACTTCATTACCTTTACCGATGATTACTCAAGGTATGGGTATGCATATTTAATGAAGTGCAAGTCCAAAGCTTTTAAAAAGTTCAAAGAGTTTAGGGATGAAGTAAAGAAACAAACTAGAAAAGGTATTATAGCTCT
>JBBYHO010160676.1:0-28283 GCA_038382025.1 Adansonia gregorii | reverse complement strand
TTTGTTATGGTAACAAGCTCACTAAACGTAACCCACTATGAGAGTTCCTTTTGGCATTTCACTCAAGTGCCTATGGAAATACTTACTAAAGTAAGTGATTCTTAGACTTATGACATCTCATGTGAGGAGTGTCATGCTTTGGTTCCATCATGAATAGGTCCATAATAGATGGATGCTTATGGTAGGGTGATTTTGTGTATGGCATGAATCATATAGCAGGTGCATAAGTAGTCCAAAGAGGATTCATCACCTCACATAACGTGAGGGGGCATGTCTCACATGTACTTGGATCGTGTTAACTTAAAGTCCCTAGCCAAGGCAAATTGATTATTGATTAACACATAGGGGTTGCATAGTAATATGGAATGAGTTAAAGGTAGACACTAAACCATGCACTTGCTAATTCTAAGATATATGATGAAAATGATATTTATTACACCAAGATATTGAATAGTAAAGGGCTTATCATAACCATATTGACATTTTTTTCATGTTGGTGTGGCCATGATGCATTGATAGATGATAATATTAGTCTATAAATATAAAATATTCTTTATTAGGCTATTTCACATTTATTGCCAATATCATGGGGGCCTAATGGGTCACACTCATAAAGATGATTAGTAGAAATTGAATTGAGAATGGGCTTTTTATGTCTAATACAAAGTAATGATTACTTAGGCCTGATTTGAATAACTTCACATGGGCCAAAGGCAAAATTATAATTTTGGAAAAATTAAAATTTTAAATCCTATACTATATAAAACCATGTTTATCATCCCTCATAGCTGATTGGAGGCTTTGAAAATAGGCCAGGAAGACTCTTAAAACCTAGTTTAAGGTTTTTCTCATAAACCCTAAGGGGTTAGCACAATCTTGGTTACTTAAAAGGAAAAAATGTTTCTTTTATTTCTTTGATTATTGAATCAAAATCTTCTTGTTCTAATAGAAGATTTATTGAAATCTAAGTTGTTAGCATGACTCCCAATAACAAAGTTTCGTCACCTGTGTGGATAATTATTAGAGGCTAAATGCTTGGGTAGTTTTGGTTTACAACAACTAGGCTTGGTGTTTTTGATAATTATGTCATGGAATTGTTAACAGACTTTTCAAGATTAAGGTACGTTTGAATCTTAAATATTTTTTAGGTTTGTTCATCTAAAAGATTAACAAGATCTTGTAAGATGGTGCTATTTAGGGAGTCTTAGATTATCTTTATTGTTATGTTCTCACTGCCATGTTAATAAATTATTTTATAAATTTTTGTAATCTGGTTACTAACTGCCCTAAGACTTCCTACACTATAACCCTAAAAAAATTTAAATGAAAACCCAAAAGGTCATTCAAGAAAACAAACATGCTTAAGTTGAAAACCCAAAAAGGCAAATTAAGTGACCAAATTCTCTCTTACCCAAACATAACCAAGTCTAAACTATCACTAGCCCAGACCAGTCCCAACCTAGCTTATTCACCGTACCATGACCAAAATGCCAAATCATAATTAATACCTTCCTTAGAACATAAATTTACAAAAGTAATAAAAATGAAAACTTGACTTTTAGAACAAGTTTCACTAAAAAAATTTTGCGAGTAGGAATTCATGGAATAGTGAAATATCTAAAATTAATTGTTAAATTTAACAACTTGATACCTCATGGTATAAAATTTTGATATGGATATTTTATGCATACTTTGAAATTTTTAGACCAAATATTGACATAAATACTACGAATGCGTCAATAAAAATATACAATGGTTAACTTCTTAAATTTTATAGAAAAATTTTGAAAATTTCTTAAAAATGAAAATTTTGACCATGATATCTGTGAAAATAAATTTCAAAATTTCAAAGAATAAACTTAAGAACTAATTTTTTACCTTTATATTCATCTTTTTATCTAAGATTTGTTCTCTATGACCTTTGAAATTGCACTTTTTAATCATCTAAACATATAGCGGTTTAGGCATGACTAAATAAGTTATAAAAATGCCAAGTCCACCTAGTAGAAGTTGACCTTTATCAGGATGATTGATGAGTTATCGATTTTGGATAAGTAAGATTATCAGAAAAGAGGACTCTGACAAAATTAGATGTCTATAGCTACCTCTTTTTGCTAATTGCTGAGCATTAGGAATAGAGCAAAAACCAGATCGACATGATTTTGTTTGGGCTAGAGGATTTTGAGAAACAAAATTAAACTAAACAAAATATATTCGTTAAAATGGAATAAAATAACAAAAGGTGAAACTTTGGTTAAGGTGAGTGGTTGACTAGGGTGAAACCTAAGTCTAAAAGGGTTAGTTAGGATAAAAACATACGAACCAACTTCGATGAACAAGATAGAATCTAGGTCAAAAAAAGTTGGTTGGGATGAAACCATACGAGCTAATTAAGGGTGGTAGAGTGAAACATGAGTTGAAAAAGGGTTTGTCAGGGCAAAATCCTATGAACAAACTAAGAGTGACCAGGATGAAACCTAAGTAAAAAAAGGTTTAACTGGGATAAAACAATCATACCAACTTTGGTGATCAGGGCAAAACCTAAGTCGAAAAGGGGTTGGTTGGAATAAAATCATAAAAACCAATGAAAGGTGACAAGGGCAAAACCTAAATCTGAAAAGGGGTTAGTCAAGATGAAACCATATAAACCAGCTAGGGTGACAGGGCAGAACTTAAGTTAAAAAGGGGTTGGCCAGGATAAAACCATACAAACTAGTTAAGTGTAACTAGAGTGAAACCTAAGTCGAAAAAGGTTACTCAAGATGAAACCATATGAACCAACTAAGGGGGAATAGGGCAAACATGAGTCAAAAAGGGGTTTACTAAGATAAAACCATATAAACTGACTAAGGGTGACCAGAATATAACCTAAGTAAAAAAAAAATTGGTCGAGATGAAACCATATGAAACAATTAAGAGTGATTGGGGTGAAACTGAGTTAAAAAGAGGTCAGCCTAGATAAAACTGTATAAGCCAACTAAGGGTGACCAAGGTGAAACCTAAGTCTAATGTTTGAGTTATTTGAAAGGATGCAAAACTTATCGTTTAGTTTTGAGAAAGTTGGAATATTGAATAGCTTTTCCAATATCATGCACAACTTTTAATTTGCAAATTATCAAATGTTAATGCAAATGTACAAAGAATGCATATGATGAATTTTGAGGATTTTAATTCTTGATTTTTGGATTTTGTCATTATTCATTATGGGCAATCTTTAATCTAATCTATTAGTATTTGAAGGTACTTTTAGGAATGTAATAAATAATTCATTATGGGCAATCTTTAATCCGAAGGACCTTAAAAGGTCAAAATGCTTCTATTGCAAAAAAGTTGGTCACTTAAAAAAGACTTTTAAGTAATTCCTAGCTTCTAAGGGCAAAGAAGGTAAGGATTTTTTTGCATTGAAGCTTGTTTAGTGGAAGATTCAAAAGACACTTAGGTCATTGATTCTAGAGCAACTAATCATGTTTGTGTTTCTTGCCAGGGATTCAAGGAAATAAGAAGTCTACTTAACAAGAACCTCTTATCAAGAACAAGTAATGGTAGCATAGATTATTTTGATGAATTTAGATTTATTTTGTTAAAAGATTATTTTTATGTTCCTAGTTTTAAGAGAAACCTTATTTTAGTTGTTTGCTTAATTAAGATTCTTATTTAGTTTCTTTTAATAAAATTATATTGATTCATAAAAGCAAATCTTTTATTTGTTTGAAAGAATGGATGGTAATTTTCATTTGATCAAACCAAAGATGTACTCACTACTAGATATTATATTAATGAATAACTCTAAACGGTTAAAAATTTTTCACTTACTTTAATGAAGCATACCTTTGGCATATAAGACATGGTTGTCGCAATATACCCCAAGATGGATTCTCACAGATCTATTTTCCTTATCGACTTAAAATATTTTCCTGACTTGGAAATGTCTTCTTGATCGAGACTTTTCTTTTGCGATATGATGAGAATGAGAATGTACGGATTCTCGACTTGGGATACAGTGAAAGAGACCATAAGAAGAATCACTCATCTTATTGGTCTTGGATGACCATCATGGCATCGCTAATGCATGGAGTCACCATCATCATTTAGGGTTAGGCATGACTGAATGCCTATTGAAACCTATGTTTTCAGTTATGAAACTCGAAATATCAATCCTGTGGTTTACGTAGTGCAAAGATTCATCGTTGGGTTTGGGAGTTGGTTATGCATGATGAGGTACAAACCTCTTCGTGACACCCAAAATCAATACTTTACTAGCTATGTCTTATCTCATTTCGATTCTTTCGATCTTAACTCATCACTATTTTGATATAACCCCCTTTTAATGCATGAATTTTGTAAAAATACAAATCTAGGTTTTGATGAAAAGATTTAATCTCATATACGCCCCGGAGAGATAGGGAATATAGAGATTTTCAATAAAAATGACATCTAGATTTTACTTTGAAAAAAAAATATTCCACTTTGGGCACTAGAGAGATACCCATGCAAAATATTACTTTAGTTTTATTTGTAATGATTGGAAAACATGAATACAGATAATCATCACAAAGAAATCATGTTAGTAAGGCAATAAATGTAGTAACATAACATGGATCATTCAATGCAATGATAAAGAAAAGGAATGGACTATTGGAATTTATCTCGCAATTGGCATCGATTATCTAAGAATAATTGAATCGATAATTTTTTAGATGCATTTGGATTTCTTGATTAAATGAGGTTTGTTCGACATATTCGTGGAAGTCCGAAAAGGAGAAAATTTTAATTATAGTTGAAAGACAAGGTTGGAGTATCCCCTCAGAAAGATGGGGTTGGAGTATCCCCGTGGATGACAAATAATTTTGACAAAGGAAGATTTTTAAATCTTGACAATTTGAAAAATGAGGTTGGAGTATCCCCTTTGAAGGTCAGGTTTGGAGTATCCTTATGGATGACAAATCATTTTGACAAAAAAAGATTTTTTTAATCTCTATAATTTTGAAAAACAGGGTTAGAGTATCCCCTTAAAAGGTCAGAGTTAGAGTATCCCTAAAAGTGACACATCTGACACTCTTTAGAGAAGTTGAGTTGGAAAACTTAAATTGATGCAACTTTGTGATTTAGAAAATGAGTGAGATTTTAACAACTTTTGGCAAAAGAAATTATTATGAACAAGGATGGTAAAGATGTAAAATATATTTGTGCCTTGATACGAGCTTGTGGGAGGTCAAAGCATGTTCTCAAGGCTGATTAGGGTGCTATGGTGACATTCAAATGTCTCGAGATGAAGCTCAGGAAAATAACTCAATTTTGACCATAAACAAAAATAGGGGCAGCATCATGCTATCCCGCTTCCTAAATTTATTCTAAATTGGTTTGAAGGCTTTAGAGGGTGGATAAGACACCGTTAAAAACTTAACTCAACAAGGGTCAATCTAAAAGTGTTCCTAATATCCCAAAAAGTCATTTTCTAGGGAAATAAATTTTCAAGTTCAGATTAATCATGCTGTTGGTAGAGCATATAAGGAACAAGGTGTGTCAAAATTTGAAAAATCACCTCGGACTCATTTGGTATTGAAAAATTGCAAATGATACCTTTCTGAAAAGGGAATTTCATGAATCTTTTAGGAAAAATGTTTTAAACTTTTGAAAAAATCGTTAGTTGGGTTTGAATGGCCTAACAAGAATACATGTTTGAATGCCAGAGGTTCTGAACAGTTTAGATTTGAAAAATCATAACTCTCTCATCCCAAATGACTCGGGGTGAATAAGATATTGTTTTAAAGATAATTTGACACACTTTGAGAGGAAAATATCAAAAAATTCATGAAAAATCATTTAGGATTTTAAAGTGATTTTTCAATTTGCAACAGTTGTGCTGCCAGTAAGGGACAAAGCAAAGTAGGGGATATTTCTTATTTTCTTTATGTTTACATGTCCAAACTTGAGTCATTGACATTCGAACATCCATTCCTGAAGGGAAAGAGTGGCATGAGCATCATAAACTAATTTGCACAGCCTCAGAGTAGTTTGGGACAATGAAACAGCCTGTTAATCACACCACTCAAGGTTTTGACTTAAAAACAAGGCACGAACATTTCGAGAATGAGTGCAAGGCCATTTTTATTGGAAAATCAAAAGATTTGAGCTTGTTTAATCAAGATTCCATATCTGGAAAGCTTAATTTTCCCTAAGATTTTTTTTGCTAACTTTAAGGAAAATGCTAAATCCATGCTAATCCTCATTGGTTGAGGGTAACATGCTTGGCTTAGAAAGGTTTTGAAAATCAGTTTTTGACAGCCATCAAACATGCATTTTAACAAGGGGAAGACAATAAACATACAAAGGGATGGCACATAACATGAATGGGGATGCTAACTTTACCAATGGTCTAGACGAAGGAAATGTTATACATTTTGACCAGAAAATTTTATGGACGCTACAAATGCAATGATTCATAACAACATGCAAGCTAATGTATAAATATGCTTAAAATATATTAGGAAAATGATTCATACATGGATTAAGGATAACAAGATGCATGGATATGGCATAAAATACATGAGTAAGAGATATCAAACTAATAAGGATGAAACGAGGCATTTTGCACAAAAAAAGGGCATTAAGGCATCTAAATCTTAAACTACCACAACCAAAAGCCACAATAATGCATGATAATCCTAAAAGAGTGATGGAAACATGGAGAGCTCACTAAAATGATGAAGATGCTGAAAAACAAAAAATACAAGTGATAGAGTAAGAAGCTATACCAACAAACTTTAATTTTTGGCCAAATAGTTGGAGCAGCAGAGATGGCTTGAATTTCCCTATCTTCCTTGTTATTAATAAGCAAGAAAAAAAGAGAAATAATGAGGTTTTGGCTCTAGTATGGATAAGGGTGATTTTTAGAATGTGTAGAGGTTGAGAGCAAATGTTTTAGGGTTATTTTTGGATGCTGAGTGAAGAGCTATGGGAATTGGTTTTCTTGGTGTTAGAATGTGTT
Source organism: Adansonia gregorii (assembly GCA_038382025.1). Taxonomy (NCBI): domain Eukaryota; kingdom Viridiplantae; phylum Streptophyta; class Magnoliopsida; order Malvales; family Malvaceae; genus Adansonia; species Adansonia gregorii. The sequence goes on along the minus strand of JBBYHO010160676.1, from coordinate 21,295 downwards.
TTGAAAGCTAAAAATGAGCTGGAATCTAACCTTTTTTAGCTGAGATATAAGTGGTTTATTTATATCAGCATTTTGGAGCCAATTTAGAGGTGTTTTTGATTATTTCTCAAAGGGGACAAAGTGGTGTCAATTTGGTGGCTATAAGGAGCAACTTGCTGCATAGGGTGGCTGGTTTAAATGCTAAAATGATTTTCTAGCAAATAAGGTGGCTGATGGTGATCTTAGCCAACAAACTAGGGAAGAGTAGGGTAATCATGTGACATTGACCTTTTTCATCTAATTTAACTTCAAAAAATGTTTTGATTAATTCAAAAGTCTAAATTCATAATATGATACAGGTTTTAATCTTTCTGGATGCAAAAAAACGAGTTAAAATCGAGTTTTTGATCAATGGTGGATGAGTCAAAAATTCCCAAATCATGGAAAATTAGCCCGATTGCTAAAAAATTTAGCCTGAACAAAATAAGGTGTCCACAATGGTCATATTAACCGCGAAAGAATTCAAAGATTAGTAAATGACAATCTATTGAAATCTCTAAAAAAGGAATGTCTTCCCTAATATCAATCTTGTCTTGAAGGTAAAATAACCAAAAAGTCTTTTAGAACAAAAAGTACTAGGGCCAAAAAACTTCTAGAAATTATGCACACTGATGTATGTGGCCCCATGAACATCAAAGCATGAAGAGGGTATAAGTACTATGTATCATTCATAGATAATTACTCAAGATTCGAATATGTGTTCCTAATGCACTGCAAGAGCAAAACCTTTGATAAATTCAAAGAGTATCATGCAAAAGTGGAGAAGCTATTGGGTAAATCCATTAAGGCACTTCGATATGATTAAGATGGTGAATACCTCTTGGATGAATTTCTAGGATACCTTATAGAAAACAAGATTTTATCCCAATTAACTGCACCAAGTACTCCATAATAGAATGGTGCTACAGAGAGAAAAAATAAAACCTTATTAGATATGGTATAGTCCAAGATAAGTTATTCGAAACTCATAATATCTTTTTGGGGATACACACTGTAAACAACATGTTACATTCCAAACCAAGTTCCAAATCAGTCAGTTCCTAAAACTCTGTACGAGTTATGGAAAGGCAGGAAACCCTGCCTTAGACATATAAGAATATGGGGATACCTAGCACATGTATTAGATAAGAAAGCCAAAAAGTTAAAATCTCATTCAAAATTATGTATATTTATAAGGTATCCAAAGGGAACAAAAGGAAGGCTATTTTATAACCGAAAGGAACAGAAAGTCATTGTATTAACCCATGCAACCTTCCTTGTGAAAAGTTACATGAATGACTTTAAGCCTCAAAGTAAAATGGTGCTCAAGGAATTATGAGGAAATAAAGTTACTCCACAGATTTTAGTCTTAGATTCCATTCCAAGTTCCAAAGAAAGACATGCAAATGAGCAACCACCTAGGAAGCTTCTTCATAGTAAGAGGATTCTAAGAAATCTAATTTCTTTATCTATGATAATGAGAATTATCAATCTGAAACCACAGAGCATGAAGATGATCCAATCACCTATAGTGAAGCTATAAGAGATATTGATTCTAAGCTTTGGAAAAAGGTTATGAACATTAAGATGGATTTGATTAAATCCAATTCGATCTCAAAGCTTATACACATTCCAGAAGTGATAAAACCCATGGGCTTACAAGAGAAAAAAGAATGCTAAAGGAAAAGCTAAAACCCTTAAGGCTAGACTATTAGGAAAAGCTAAAACCCTTATGAACATTGAGATGGATCCGATTCAATCCAATTCGATCTCAGACCTTGTACATATTCCTAAAGGGGTAAAACCCATGGGTTTATAAGACAAAAAAAATGCTGAAGGAAAAGCTAAAACCCTTAAGGCTAAACTACTGTTAAAGAAACACACGTAAAAGGTTGGTGTCAACTATGATGAAATTTTTTTTGCCTACTACAATGCTACAGTCTATTTGCATTCTTTTATCCAATGCTATGACTCTCGATTATGAGATTTGGCAAATGGAAGTCAAAGGACTACACTCTTTAATAGCTATCTTAACAAAAACATCTATGTGATACAAACCAAATAGGTCAAGAATCAAAAGTTTGCAAGTTATTTAGATCCATTTATGGATTAAAACAAGCCTCACACTCATGGAACCAAAGATTTAACCTAGTAATCAAGATATTTGGATTTAAGCAAAATGTTGATAAACTATATGTTTATAAACATATTAAAGAAGGCAAAATGGTTTTTCTAGTCTTATACATCAATGACATACTACTTATTGGGAATAATTTAGGGAACTTGTCATCAATCAAACTGTGGTTGTCGCAATAGTTTGACATAAAGGATTTAGAGAAAGCTAATTATGTTCTAGGCATTTGTCTCTTTAGAGATTGGAGGAATAGGATGATAGCTTTATCCCATACTTCATATACTAATAAAATTATTGAAAGGTATGTAATGCATAATGCCAAGAAGGGATCACAACCCTATATGTAGGATTCACTATTTCATTGGATGATTGCCCTAAGACATCTAAAGAAAAAGAGCACATGTAAAAAGTCCCTTATGCATCTGCTATGGATAGTCTCATGTACATTATGCTTTGCATAATGCTTTGCACACGACTAGATACTTATTATACGATTAGTATTGTAAGTCAATATTAGTAAAACCCTAGTAACAACTATTGGCAAGTTGTGAAGCACATACTCAAGTATCTTAAAAGAATGAGGAACTATATATTAGTATGTTTTGGAAGGGACTTAACACCCGTAGGATATGCAAATTCAGACTTCCAAACTTGTAAGGATTTGAGATGCATTGTGTGAAGGAATACAAAATAACTTATACTGTCGATTCCATAATGGAAGCTAAATATGTGCCTCCCTCTAAATGATCTAAGAAAGTGACATGGCTTCACAAGTTCCTTAGAGACCTTGAGGTAATTCCTAGTATGGATAGACCTATTACACTTTATCATGATAATAGTATGACAATAGAAAATACCAAGGAATCTAGACACTGTAAGAGGATAAAGCATATAGATAAGAAATACCATATTCTAAAAGAACTAGGGTATGAAGGAGTTATTGATGCCTACAAAATTGCATTCGAAGACAACTTTGTTGATCCTTTACAAAACTCTGGTGGCTAAAAGTTTTGAAAGGCACTTTGAGGGTATAGGGATGTGAAACATAACTCATTTACTCCTTTAGAGCAAGTGAAAGATAGTTAAGAATACCTTAAGGATGAAAGAAATTTTGATGTATTTCATTAATTGGAATTGATTATTTATATATGATTAAGTTATAATTATATCACTACTATTATGTCCTCATTTAGATTTACATGTTAAAGTAAATTTAACCAAATATGGCTCATTAACTACTTTTGTTTTTACCGTTAGAATGTTGCATATAATAGAATTTATATATGGGAAGACTTAAGGTAAGTGGTCTAAATCGATAGTCTATAGTCTATGTGGTTAATGTGAGAAATTAACTCATGTTAAAATTATTATGTCATCTAAATTCAAATAGGGAGATGGCTTGTGTTGGTCATCTATAGCATTTTGATACATAGATATATTACCTAGAGGTCGTGATATATTGGACTGTATTAAAGTGTAATTAGTCCATGATTAGGTCTCTTTACATGGATTAATTCACTTTGGTGTTCATTGTGTAATTACCTTAATCCTAAGTAAGTGATTGACTCCACGTGTGTAACCTATATGCTTTGACATTCTAAAGGCTAAAGCATCTTGAAGTAGTTAGCTACAAGACCGATTTGTTAGGCATATGACTTGTACTTCATCAGAGCTTTACATATAGATGTAGAATCATAGTTCCCATAAAAAGTTAATGTTATCCTTTTAAAAAGAATTAGGGATAAAGCATCGATCATTTGTATGTCAAATGATAAATTGTTCACATATGGTGAACAATCATGTTCACACGAAGAGTATAATGGAACCTTAAGATAAGGTAATCAAGTAGGTAAAACAAACTTTTAACCTTAAGCTAATCTCAGATATCATATAAAGGAGTTGCAAAAATTACAAGGTCATTGGACTAAAAGGCTATTTATAAAGTTTACATAATACGGTATATAAGTAGGAGTGCAATCTCAACTCTTTAGTTCTACGACTCTAAAATTAATAATTATGTGAGTAATTATTTGAGATAGAATATTTAATACATAAATTATTGGAGCCCAATTATATATGTCCAATTGGTCCCTCCACTTGCTCAATATAATTCCTTAATGATTAGTTATTGATCAAAATATCCGAAGATGAAAGATTCTTAATATGGTGAAATGGGACACTGGATTCAGTCACTTTAGGATTATAGTCATTTTCTTCAATAAATAAATGAAAGTAATTTTTTGGTATTATTTATTTAGAAAATATATATTTAAGTTGATTAAATATTTATTTAGACAAGAATTAGTAATTTAAATTATCTATATTTATCTTTTGATAAATATAAAAATTAATTTAAATTAAATAAATATGGGAAATTACTTTTTATATAATTAATTTAATATCTATTAAGACTTGTTTAAATATTTATTTATAAATTAAATATGGATAATATTCTAAATAAATTTTAAAAAATATTTTATATATTTTATTTTATTTATTTATTTCATTATAGTTAATTTTATTTTGATAATTACTACATAATTATTCTGTTCGAATAAAATTGTCATAATTTTATTTCGAATTAGAATTGGAGTTATGCAAAATTTTTAGGCTAAATAAAATTAACAATTTAATTAGAATTAATTACTATTCAGAGTAAACGGGCTAAATTTCATAAAATAAATTTGGGTCAGAATATTGTCTATGGACACTAGGTTTGGGCCAAATTACAGTGGGCATCCATACTAGGTTGGCACCACATATGGTTTTTATGGAATTAATAAAATAATTATTTTAATTAGAAAATTAAAATTATGGCTACCTTGTTACCTAATAAAAATAAAGAGCTAATGCCTAAGATTTTTTTCTTAGACCTTAAAGACAATCTAATGGTTTCTAATCATAATATCTCATGATTCTAAACTGGTAGCACAAGGTGGTTATTAATGAGAATCAAGCCGTACAAATCTAGAGTTAATCAAAATAAAGAGTGCCCACACACTCTGCCATCTGGGAATTAAAGAATAGTGAAAAAGGCTAATTGGTGAAGCTTTCAAACGAATCTAGGAATTCTTGAATGGCATCTTTATATTTACAACTCAAGTAACTAATTAAGATGGTTTTATTATATATAAAATACAATTTAGTACAATTGGATTAAACTTTTTTAAAAAGTTCGTTATGCATCTGATTAGTTTTTCCTACAAAGAGAAATTCTCTTTGGAAAAATGTAAGGGTGGACATCCTATTCTATAGTTCTAGAAAGGGCCTAACAAATTAGAGCAAAGTCAAAATGGACTAAGTTTTCAAAATCTAGGATTCTCTACATAAAAAAATAGCAGAAAAATGAGAAAAATAAAAGAAAAAAGTGGAAGCAAAAGCTCAAAAGGTGCAAAATGAAAGAAAAATGAAAAAAGAAATATATAAAGAAAGAAAGATAAATGTGATCTGAAGATGGATGAAAGCCTCCTTAGAAAGAAATGATTCTTGATCTTTTCACACTTAAACACTTGATTTGGGCCTATATATCCTTTTTTAAAACCTCAAACTATGGCATATATTACATACCTAAAAAAGTCCATTTTCTTAAAGTATGACTGTATGAGCTGAGGAGCCCATTCTTTAAGAAATTATCTTTTGTATAGATTTTGAATATTCTTAAGAACATGATGGGGCAAAAAAATGAAAAAAAAAAGGAAAAAAATAAATAAAAAATAAAGAATTAGGATTTAGAGTGAAAACTTGAAGACAAGCAATCTAAAGCAAAATGGAAGAATTTTAAGTGTCACTCATGAGATCATCGAAATGTCATCAAGAAGAGAAGAAACCTAGGGACACCCAAAAATCCCTGAATATCTTAAGGTGTTAACTCTCATTTAGAGAGACTGACTTGAAAAATTAGATCTCTTTACTTCTTCCAAATTGATCCTCTAACCCTTACCTTGTCATTGCCAATCTTAGTACCAATTGGGTTATTGATAGAGGGTCAGTTATGAGAATATCAATGTTGTTTGATTCTTAATGAATCCTTGTATTGCAGATGTTTATCCATTCGAGAGCCTAGGACAGTAGGGCACATATTTATTTTTATAAAAAGCTTTTAGACTAATCAAAGTCTTCTTATGCAAAACACTTTAACTAAATTGGCAAAAGATAAAATTATGATTCAAGGAATTCCCTAGTAGTGGATTATCAGTCTTTTAGAGACTTAAATATTACATACTTTGAAGGTAATGTTTTTAAACTCAATTTTCTTTAAATAAGTGTTTTAAGCAAACACATTTTTCAAAGAAGTGTTTGCTTTGAGAAAAAGATGTCATGAATAGGGGTAAATGTTCTCTTAAACGAAGGGTAAATGACTAATAGGAATTAAATTCCCTAAATAAAAGAAGTAAAAGGGAAAAGCTAGGGCATGGATTTTTTGCCAAAATAGGGAAACCATTGAGGAAATGGTAATTGATCGGAATGGGAATAATCTTTTATAAAGCATAAGAAGCTCAGAGTGTATTCTTGGAAATGGAATTGTTAGGAAAAGTTGATTCAAACCCAGGTGCATTTGAAAGTGTTGATATTCTAGGGCAAGAAAAAAAGTAAGGCAAATGCTAATGGTCTAAATAATAGGATTAACAAAGAAATTTTTTGTGAATAATGATAGTAAAATTAATAAAGGGCATCGAATATGTTAAAACCATAAAGGGGAAGCATTTGAAGAAGATGAGATAGCTGGCTTGTTTAAAGAAATATTGGCTTAAGCTGTTAGCACGACATGACATTCATTATGTACCATATACAGTATCACATGATAGGGTTTATGGTGTTACATCCTATTTCAAGAGAGTAATAAACTAGAGTTTCGAGCTTTACAAGTGTTGTTACTCTTTACATGTGCATCATGTCATATGAATTGGGATCATTATTCATTAATTGTGTATTTTTAAGGGTACTTATAGATGTATCCTTAAGGTGCATTAGATGGTTATATTGGTGAGTAGTTGCATTTGTATCACTTCATGAAGCATTTGTGCTCTTTATGATTGTTATATTTTTACTTTGAAGCATTGGTGTTGCTAATATAAGGTTGTCTCTAGGTCTTTGATTTTGCCCAGGCCATTTTTTAGAACTTTGGTATCATCCAAGTTATCTTTATGTCTTTGCCTTCGCCTAGCTATTTCTTAGAACCTTGGTTTTGTCTAGGTGATGTTTAAGTCTTTGGTTTCACTTAAGCCATTTCTTCGAACCTTGGTTTGATCTAGGCTATCTTTACATTTATGGTTTTGCGCAAGCTATTTCTTCGAACCTTGGTTTCACGCAAGCCATTTCTTCGAACCTTGGTTTCATCCAAGGTATTTTTAGGTTGGTTTCATCCAAACCATCTTAAACCTCAGTTCCATCCAGTTGTTTTCAAGTTGCTTTCCTCCAGGCCATCTTTAAATTTTGATTTCGTTTAGGTTATTTTTAAGTTTTTTGTTTAGCCCAAGCCATTTTTCAAACTTTGGTTTTGCCTAGGTTATCTTAGGTTTTTAGTGTTGTTTAAGCCATTTTTTTGAGCTTAGGTTTCATCCAAATTATTTTTAGGCTGGTTTCATTTAGGCTATCTTTGAACCTCAGTTTCATCTAAGTTATTCTCAGGTCAATTTCGTTCAGACCATCTTTAAACCTCAATTTTGTCCACGTTGTTTTTAGGCTTGTTTCATTTGGACCATGTCTTTGAACTTGGTTTTGTCTAGGTTTCTTTGAGGTTGGTTTAATTTAGGTTATTTCTCTAAACATTGATTTTGCCCATGTTGTCTTTGGCCTAGTTTCGTTCAGGCTGTTACTCTAAGTCTTGGTTTTGCCTAAGTTAAAGTCATTCATTTCAATCTTGGTTTCATCCAAGGTCATTTTTGGGTCTTAGTTTCTTCCAAGTTATTTTTACTATTGGCCTTATCTCAGTAACATTTTGATTGCATAGGATCTTTTTTGCAAATACCTTATAATTAAAAATGGCATCTATTCCAAATTTTGATAATTTAAGGTTTGAAATTACTTAAGAGAGACTTCATGACTGAATGGATTAAGGAAAAAAAAGTATGAGAACGAAAAAGAAAGAATAGTGATGAAACCATGAAAAAAATGATTGAAATGCAATAGGGATGGATAAAAGTAGAGTTATCATGACAAATACTTCATTAAAAAGAATAGATCATGAATGACATTGAGAGAAATCCTGCATTTCAATTCCATATTAATAGAAAAGTAGGAATATGCATATTTATTCATATTGCATTACAAGAAATTATTCACAAAGAAGATATCCCTACTGATGCCAATGGAAACAAGATTGTTCCCTAATGGATGATACCTCAACTAATATCATTCTTTACCTTATTAGTTGAATCCAATATAGTTGATACCTAAAAAAAAAAAAGAAAAAAGTCTAGTTTAGTTGGTTAGGTAGAAAACTAGCAAAATTGGCACCTTGTAGGGAGGTTATGCCTAATAAAAAGGAGATTGGGTTCGCTTTATCTGATTATGTAGAAAATTGGAGAGTTTTTCTTTTGTCAACTTTATTTGGTTAAATAGAAGACTAGTGAAGTCTATTGTCCTCTTCACTTGAGTATTTGGAAGGTTGATGTAGTAAGTTTTAAGTTAGCTCCATTCCATTAAGTTAAAGATCAAATGGAGATTTTTTTTTTTTTGTAAACTTCACTCATAAAAGATTGATGAAGTTTATGGTACTTTCATATATTTCATTTGACTAGGTAGAAGGTCATAAAGTTAATTTTCTTTTTGTTCTCTTCATTCGATGAGGCAAAAGATTGATGAAGTAAGTTTTAAGTCAAGTCCTCTTCGTTCAGCAATGTGTAAGTCCATTAAAGTGGGCATTATGTGTAAATCCACTCTATTTAGTTATCTCAAAAACCACTAAAGCTGGTAAGCCAAGTCTTCCTCATTTGGTTAGGCAGAAGAATGAAGTAGGCAGCATGTCAATCATCTTTATTTGCTTAAGGAGAAGACTGGTAAAGTTGGCATTTTTAATTTTCTTATTAAGTTCAATATGTTTAGCTAGGCAGAAGACTAGCAAAATTGGCACCTCATTGATTAAATGGAAGATTGGTAAGCATTAATATTCCTTTCATTAGGTATAGTTAGTTAGGATATTGCATGTGCAAAAAAAAAAAAACCTTCCTATAGACGAACTTCTTAGGTCGCAGACAAAATTATGTGTATTTAGTCTTTGCCTTGCTCCTAAGTTTTTAACAATAGCCAAAAAGAGGCAACACCTTATTTTGTTCGAGGCCTTAATTGACTTTTTTTTAATTTTAAGGGTTGAGTGGAATTTTTTTATTTAGATATTCTCTGATGAGTTATAGATGATAAAAAGGTCTAATTGAGGTTTGGTTAGTTTTCTATGGAGTTAGTTTAACATAATAAGTCATCTAAACTTAATTGTTTGATTTAGAGGGTAACTCAAATTTCGAAATTGATTACATTGGATTGAAATTAAGCGTGGATTTTAAGTCAAAAAGGTGTAATTGAGACAGGTTCATGAAAGAACCTTAAGAATTTAAAATGCCAAGAACTCTCGAAGGCTTAATCCAAAAGGTTCAAGGTAAAAAATTTTATATTTTTTTGGAGAAAGTCATTAAGACACATTTTTAATATGGAATGGAGCATTCAATTGCATTTTTATGAAGTCATATTTGGGTCAACTGAATGTTACAAAAAGTTATACATAGATTAGTATAGTAACATGCCTTGGCCGAATTTCCACATATGTTAAATATAGGGATTTGCTCATAGTCATTTCCTATCTAGTCAGTTAATGGAAGTTAGAAGGTTAATAGTTAATCCTAAGGTTAGCTATAGATGACTTAGAGTTAGTTTACCCACTAAAGGTTATAAATAGATGGGTGGCTATTTATTAGAGGACTTTTCACTTAGGTTTTTTTTAGATATTTTGGAAATTTTCTTTAGTGTTCTCAACCTCCATTGATGATTAGCTTGAAATAGGTATAATCTCTAACTATTCTCTGTAATTTTAATTTAATTAGCATGATTGACGTTTGATTAATGTTTTTCCATGCTTAGACTACGTTTGACCATAATGATTTCATGATCTCATGGTTTCGGCCAAACCTAATTCATGATGTTATGATGTTTTGATCTTGATTCAAGCTAGGTTTAAGTTAGATTTATGGTATGAAAAATAATGTGGTGATTAATTGAAGAAATGAGATTGAAATCATGATTAATCAACTTCTCCTAAGGATCAAATAGGCTTAGTTTCATGATCTCTAATTTGGCTAGTTTAGGTTATTAGGATTATGAACTTAATTGATGAATTCCTTCATAATCTTGCTAAGTTGAGCTTAAATCTAAGTGATTAGAACTTGAATCTAGTGCTAAATGATGAAATTCTAGGTTCTTGAACTTAAAGAAGCATTCGAACAAACTTAAATACCTTGGTTAGGTTCAGCTAGGCTTAGGTTCTTGGTGTGCTTAAATGGGTTTTGCATAATTAATGCTTAAATGATGATAGATGAATTAAGTTGAGTTAAACTTAGGGGAAGCTGAAAATTAATGCTTAATTTGAGAAAATTAGAAGCATACATGTTCAATTATTAAGCGCAAATGATTAGAATCATGCTTTGATTGATAATCATGTTAATTGAATTGTATCCAAACCTGTTCTCTTGTGTTACATTGTTAAATGATGAGAATTAATGATTAGATGAGCATGATTAGATTTAGTTAGGTTTGGCTATGCTAAATTTATGCTTAAAATAGGTTTGTAGATGATTAATTGCTAGAACTATAGGTTAGTATTCTACATGTTTGATAAAATGCATATTAAAGTGTTTAGAATGTCTAAAACCTTGTTTTTTTCCTAAAAGGATCCCCCAAGAGCAAGCTTTCATCACTTAATTGGTGAGCCAAGGTTTGGTTTAGTTTAGTAAGCTTTTTAATAAGTAACTGGGGGATATTAAATAAAATAGCTTAATTTAGAGCTGATTAGGAGCAAATAAAAATGCTTTGAAGTGTTTTCAAGTGTTTGGTTGAGTCTAAACTTGGTGAGCTTGAATGTAAGTCTATAGGTGATGTTTAGATAAGTCAAAATTTGTTGTTTAGAGTCACTTTAGTTGCAGGTTTCAGCACACAAGTGAATGGCATTAGTGTGCCTCTTACCTGTTAAGAATAAATAATAATGAATAAAAGCGACGTAAATGGAGACATTCGCGCGGCTCTAAAGCATATCACTAATGTCAGAAAACATAGTTATGGGTTTTGGTACTTAAAAATCTTTGTTATTTCCTCATATATGACATTCATAGAGTTTATTTGATCTTGCTGCCGGATATTCAAAAGTTTGAAACATATTATAAAAATGTAACAAAGCGCCTTTTTATCATAAGTTGTATCATAGCTACTATTGCGACCCAACATGGTAGACTCATAAAAAAGGGTTATTGACGTTAGGAATTTTTGTTTGTACTTTTCTTGTAATCCCATTTATTAGGTTGCTAATTGGCGTTTGAAATGCTCGATCAAACGAGTACAAAAAAATTCCTAAACCTAAATTGCTCATATGGCTTTGTTTCAGCGCTTCATTAGTATTACGAACAATTTTTGATGCAAATAATCATTTGTTGTATTTTTCTCATATTTTTAGACAAAAGTAGAGTGAATAAGCTTTTAAAGCATGTATAGCTTGTCTAGTGGGTATTTTGGACGATCGGGATGGCAGGTTGGTCGGATGTGCTGCACAATGCAATAGTGTCTAATTAAAAAATTTATGTAATAACCATTTTTCATATTTTTAGGCTAAATTATACTGAATCAGCATTCATAGTATTTGATTTGGTGATTTTATGTGATAAGAATAAACTATATGAGTTCGGAGAGTTCAAAAGGTCAAATCTATCTTTTATTTTGGTTTTCTCCGAGTTCTATGTTCATTATTTCAAGGCATTCTGATTCCCCAAAAATTAATTTTGAAAGTTATTTTTGGTGTGTCAATAGGTCTAGGTGTGTCCTAAAAAAGTCCCTAGTGGCTTACATTAAAGCTTTCAAGTTAAATTAAATAAAATTGATATTTTTAATGTTGTTCTCAAAGTTGCAATTTTGTCAATTTAGGTTAAATGTAATATTTTGTGATTTCTTTTAAATGGAGTCACAATTGATAAAAATATTGAAAATGGAGTCCGTAAGTGAGTATTTTTATGGAATTTTTCTTTTATAAATGGTTTTTGCACCGAATCAGTTGTAAATTCGAGCTAGTCTTAGTGAAAGTTTTAAGATACATCTTTGTTAATGATATTTGTTTGATTGTGATGAAATAAAAAAAGGACTATAATTGAATAAATATGATTGAAATCGACAAAAATAAATTCAGATATATGTGGTTAATTGGCACCCAGTATTTGGTGTAATATGCTCCTAAGCCCAAATTTATAGATCTCTAGCATATGTAGGTTGTAAAATTGTTCTTTTACAGTTTCGTAACTATTTAGTGAATGGTTTTAATAAGTAGCCAATCACAGCTAGCCAAAAGATATCAGCGACGACTCTTAACCTAGTCACTCTTATATTCCAAAATGAGAGGTTTAGACGAATGGTTCATCCAACCAACTAGGGCCTATGATGATTTGAAGTGCTGTCTACTCTAATATATTAAGTTTCATGTCTCGATATATTAAGATATGTAGGTGTCGTATTTGGCATAGAAAGGCATCCATTTTCTCTTTTTGTTATGCTAGTTTAAGTTTTGATATTGGTAAAAGCCATTGGCTAAAACGATCTTATTTTCTCTTTAAGTAGCCAAAAATTGCCGCCTCTATGTTCTCTAACAGATTAATCATTTCAAGCTCTTATGCTTCGAGATACTTTTATCCCTTTTCATAAGGTTGGCATAGCTTTGTCGATTGAGCATCAGTGAGTGCATACTTAAGGTATGTATGATGCATTCCTGAGATAAATGTTTGGAAAGCTCTTTCATCACTCAATTCATGAACATCTAAGGTGCGAAGGAGAATCTCTTTATCTATCTTGAAGGGTTTAATTATGGTTTTGCTTGATGGCCATTAAACTAGCATAATGTTTATTTATTGCTCGACAACTTCAAAAGTGGGCTATGAAATTCCTGCCCAATAATAGATCCCAGATATAGTGAGTACTGCCAATCTTGCTAGTCTTAAAGAATATTCACCATGGGTAGCTAGTCTTCAAAAGTTGGTTGGGACGTTATGAACGAGGTTGAGAGAGGTGCTCACCATTGGTGAAAAGAGTCCCAAGAAGTTTTGATAGTAATTAAGAGATGGTTCTTGTAGCCAATTGGCTATGACATCAGTGTTTGAGAGAATCAAAGGACACACAAAATGATGATCGATCGAATGCCTTTATGAAGGGGAGGGTTGGCATGGTAGTAGAAGCCATAGTAGGAGAAACAATAGCGTTCAAGGTTGATGTACCAATATGGGCAAGCTTAAGGAGGTGGGATGGTTAAGACAGACTTAGTTATGGTTGAAATAGAATCAGCTGGTTGAGACATCGATTTTCACTCTTGATTTCCCTAGACAGGGCCAATTGCTGAAGGTCATTGAAGAAAGGATTATTGGGCTTGCTTTTGTCCTACAACATAAAAAAAAAAAGTCGAAAAGGTGTCATAGGATCAAAGACTGTTCTAAAAGTTAGAGAACACGAGAGAGCAAAATAGAATATGAAGAATGGTAGACTCGCAATTTTATGTCTACCTCTTGCTTTTTGTACTTGATTACACTGGGGGTCTTTACTTCCTGTTCAGTCTACTTATCATCTAACTAGCATAACCACCAACCTAAGTGTACCCTGGGTGTAGTGGGCATGCGAACTGACACCCTGCTGGTGGAGAAATGTTTGGTGGTCCCCACCAGCTAGTAGACGATTGTTGCTGCTGGAAAGATAATGATTTGTGATACCCAAGTGATGGACATTTTAAGCTTGCCTTGACATTAGGCTTTAAGCCTTACATTTCCTGGGCACGACCACTTTAATAATAAAAAAAACAATTTTAATTTTTTACTTCAAAAGCAATTTTAGCTTTTCCTAGAGAAAACTCTTATTAAAATTATTTCTAAAGTAACAGCCGAGCAGAAGAAACACACTATAGTAGATTTAACACCTCCTTCCCCTCCCACACCGAGCTAAAGAAAGCAATCACAGTATCACATCTATAATCTCCGACGTAAAGCCATAGCCCATGTTATCATAAACGAAAGTTTAGCTAGCTCACCAAAAATTTACAAAATTCTAAATGGAAACGGAATTGGAATTGAAATCCCTGCCAACCAATAGAACTTGAGAGGGACAGAAGTCCTTGGATCCCATGGGTTTAGGAAACATCATCCCATGGGTTTAGAAAACATCAGAGTTACAAATCTTTATAACATATGTTTAAAGAAATCACTCAACTGATTTTCCAATCGAGGGATAATTTTATAATTAATATAAAATTGAGCTCTAGTTTTCCAGTCCTCATTTCATCCAATTCTTTTTATTTTTTTATATTTTTTATTTAGTGAATTCAAGTTGTATTTATATTATTTATATTATATATTTATATAAATTTTAAAACATTAATAGTTTATTTAGATTTTAACATCTTCATGTATTCAAGTTATATTTTTTTTTATTTTCATTTTTAATTATACTTTCACCGTGTTTGTATTGAAACTTTTAATTTTGTATTACGTATTGTCATGTTCACGCTCATAACAAGTTAATAGTTTGTTTTAAATAAATTTTAACATTTATTTGCCTATTTATGTCGTGTGAATATAATTTTTATATCATATTATGTTTTAAGTATTTTTCTCATGTTGCTTTAATGACGTATCAAAGTATTTACATATAATATCTTAAATACAATTATAACTTAAAACATTTAATAACTGATAATTATAAAAAATTATGATTGCTTGTTGCATTTAACATTAATAGGAATAACTATCATCTTACTTTATAAGATATGTTCAATCTCACACTTTCGTTTTTCTAGCAATGTTTAATACTTTTTTTTTAATTATATAACATAAAATAAAAATATTCAATTAGATAGTTTAATATATATAACATAAAAAATAAAAAATAATTAAGATAAATATTTTAATTATGTTTTGTGAATATAGATTAATTTTTGCTCATCAATAAATTATAAAAAATAAAATTACAAATATAATATAATTAAATGATAATTAATTATAATACACATATGCAAATTTTTTAATATTCATTATTGGTTAGATTTCCACTTGTACTTGACCTTATTACAATTATATTATAAAGTAATTATAATGAAAATTTTTATTTATAATTATCTATATCTTATAAAGCTATTTTTAGAATTTTTATAGATTTTGACACATTAGCATATTTGTTCATTTTAGTGCTATTATTTCGTATTGTATTTGTGTTTTAATTATTTCTGCATCGTATCTAAAATTATTACGTTTAAATAGTATTATTCAAATAACTCTCAATTTTATATTATATTTGTTATATATGAATTTCAACACGTTCGTATATTTGTACAGTGCTCATTATTTTTCATGTCGTATATTAATTATTTTTTCATGTCATTTTGTACGTGACTCTATTCAAATAACTCTCAATTTTGTATAAGTGTCATATAATAATTGAGTATTTATTATTTTTAAAAAATAAAATATTAATTTTATAATATTCAATAAAAAATTATTATATTAATAAATTATCAATAAAAACTAAAATATTAAATAATAATATGAGATAATTTAATATAAGTAAATTTATTAAAAGTTTGAATGTTGAATCTAAGGGAAAAATTATTAGAACTAAATAATGAAAAGAACAATACTAAATGATATTATGAATTATTTAATAAATTGCCGGGTTCATAATTTATGATTTTTGTTTCTTGTTATAAAATAAATAATGAATATAAATATACTTTAAATAAATTAAATTTTAATATACAAGTAATCAAATTCATATATTCATATATATTTATATTTTTTTATTTCTATCTGTTACTTTAAAAGTTATTTTTAAGTCCAAAATCAAAAGACGAGAATTCAATCGCCAGTGCATTTCAAAACAGTATCTCATCCGCACAAATGGCAGTCAGAAAGGATAACTTCGTTATCCAGCGTTTTTAACGTAAAAAGAAAAAAAAAATTGTACAGACCCTTCCAGCGATTTGGGAGAACAGGCCCAGTTCTACTCTTTTATACTCTTGAGAAACATCATTAAAACATAGATCAAAAAACTCTGGTACATTGACCCCAAAAAATGAACAGTCCTGTTGCTGGCATGGCCAACACGACCTAGATTATTTTTGCAACCACCAAGAAAGAAAAAAGGTACGTAAGTATTTAATTAGGCCGCAGATTCCTTGGCAATCTTATCTGCCTTAGCAATGACTTCCTCAATTCCTCCAACCATGTAAAATGACTGCTCTGGAAGGTCATCATACTTTCCATCCAACACGCCCTGTAAGATCCAAGATTATGAAGAATGTTTACTAATACCAGACAATATATCAATAAAATACGAATAATACTTACTCATGTACAATAAATTACTAAAATATGCACAGCGACAGCAGGGTAATCAGATAGATTTTCTTGACCAAGATACGTTTTAACCAAAATGGTTATGAACCTTATCAACGAATTCTCATTAAAAAAAAGGTGGTCCTGAATATCAATCAGAAGAAAATTTGCATACCATTGTCCAGCTTTAAAACGCCTATCTAAACCACAAGCTGACATGTGTCAGCCAACAACCAAGAAATTAGCATTTTCCCTCTACCTGGGTTTTATCCATACGGTTCGCGTTACTTTTTTGCTCTGTTTTAAGACAATATTATCGACATCTCACACAAATTGCGAGCAATGATAACTTGTGAACTTCGTACAGCATCTGCTGATGCATTCAAAAACTTTTAAATACTACACTTATTTTGTTAATAAAGGATATCATACCATGGATCCACCCATCATAAGAAATTATTAACTTGCTCATACATGCCGAGCCGAAAGAATGGTACCTGGAAGCTGGTGATGCTCTCTTTCAACTCCACATACTTGCCAGGAGCACCAGTGAACACTTCTGCTACATGGAAAGGTTGGCTCAAGAACCTTTGGATCTTACGAGCACGAGCAACAGTTAGCTTATCATCTTCACTAAGCTCATCCATTCCCAAAATGGCAATGATATCTTGCAAGTTCTTGTAGTTTTGAAGAACCTTCTGCACACCACGAGCAGTATTGTAGTGTTCCTCACCCAAAATATGAGGAGAAAGCATTCTAGACGTAGAATCCAAAGGATCCACAGCCGGGTAAATACCAAGCTCAGAGATCTGATATAATAGAGAAAGAAAAAAGCAAGTGCTATGAGCAGAAAGCAGACGGTAATCATAAAGGAAAATCAGATAGAGCAACTCCTGAATGGCTGCATATAGATGAGTATAATAATACCTGCCGGGACAACACAGTTGTGGCATCCAAGTGAGCAAAGGTTGTAGCAGGAGCTGGATCAGTCAAGTCATCAGCAGGCACATAAATGGCTTGCACAGAAGTAATAGAACCTTTCTTGGTCGTGGTAATACGCTCCTGAAGACCTCCAAGATCAGTAGCCAAAGTTGGTTGGTAACCAACAGCAGATGGAATACGACCAAGCAAGGCAGACACTTCCGAGTTCGCCTGAAGGATAAACAAAATGAAAAACACGAATCAAACCATCAGCAGCATGCAATACATACCAAAAAGTGTTTCAAACGCTTCCGCCATAAGCCATCTTACTTGAGTAAAACGGAAAATGTTGTCAATAAAGAGAAGAACATCCTGTCCTTCAGCATCACGGAAGTGTTCAGCCACAGTCAAACCAGTAAGGCCAACACGAGCACGAGCACCAGGAGGTTCATTCATTTGACCGTAGACAAGAGCACACTTGCTGTCAGCCTGTGATGATGGAAAAATGATAAACCACAAGGATAAGATGTAAAAAATACGGAAATCTGGACAAGATGATTCATACAGCTGGTATTTACCTGCTTGTCACCAAGCTTAATGACACCACTCTCAATCATTTCCCTGTACAAGTCATTACCTTCTCTTGTACGTTCTCCAACACCCGCAAACACTGAGAAACCACCTATGCACAGAAACAAGTAATAAAGCATTAATAAACAAAGTACAAACTGAGAAGTAGCCACAAATATAATATAAAACCAACCATGAGCTTTAGCAACATTGTTGATAAGTTCCATGATAAGCACCGTCTTCCCTACACCTGCACCACCAAAAAGTCCAATCTTTCCTCCCCTTTGATATGGTGCAAGGAGATCAACAACCTGGAAAATAAAGCATGAGAATAAAGTTTTGACCCTGACTAACGTACTCTCATCCAGATTCAGACAACAGAATGGGTGAATAGAAGTTTATCCCGACACAGCATACTATCTTTCCACAGAAGGGGAAAAAATTGCATGGTGTCAAAGGAATGCATAATTGCAAGCAATAATTAGTACCTTAATACCGGTGACAAGGATCTGTTGTTCAGTAGCTTGATCGACAAAAGCTGGAGCTTCTCTGTGAATGGGCAAGAAGTGATCGGTTTCTGTTAAATATTAAACACAGTCAGTTATAAATATTAAACACAATCAGTTAGACTTTAGCACCAATACACTAGAAAGTAAATTGCTCAAATGATTAAAAAGTTGGAAAATCTCTTACTGAGATCGCCTTTCTCATCAATAGGCTCTCCAATAACATTTATGATACGACCAAGTGTAGCTCTACCAACAGGCACCTGACGAGAACGAGCAAACATGATTAAGAAGTTTAAGAAATTTAAACGCCAAAGTATCATATGGTAGACATGCGAAAACGGTAAAAATCCCATAAACAATATAATTTCAGTAGTAACAAACTAACGAATAAAGTAATGGACTTGAATTTGATGCCCAATGTTTTACAAAAAAAAAAAAATCACTGACTATAAAAAAGTAATCTTTCGCTTGTTTGACAAAAATTTCTCACCAATTCCAGATCAGATTTCGATATTCATAACTCAGATCCATAAATCTAATCAGATATCCATCTTTATTTTACTTCATATCCAAATTTCAGGCTCCCAGACACCAAATAAAACCAATTAGACGAAATTTCCAATAAAATTTCATCATTTCCAATAAAAAAATAAAACGCTTAAAGAGAAGAGAAAATTTACAGTGATAGGAGATCCAGTATTGAGAACGGGCTGCCCTCTAACAAGTCCTTCTGTTCCATCCATAGCAATGGTCCTAACCATGTTTTCACCCAAGTGCTGAGCCACTTCCAGCACAAGCCTGATCGAGTGGTCCATCACTTCAAGCGCAGTCAAAATCGGAGGCAAACCTTCATCGAATCTCACATCAACCACAGCACCGATCACTTGACAAACCCGACCGATGGCTCCTGCTCCCGTATACTCATCCGTGATCTTGCCTCCACCACCTTTCTTAGTGGTAGGAGGCTGAGATGGAGCAGGAGAAGCAGCTACAGCTGCAGATGTGGCGTAAGCATCGCGTGAGAGAAAGTAGGTGCAAGGAAAAAGGTGGCGCGTGCGAACAGGTGAGGGCAGGTGAGAATTAAAGTTTGAAGATTTAGACAGAGATCGGCAAGAAGTGGAGCGGAGGAGAGAACAGACGAGTCGACGTGAAGCCATTGATTAGGGCTTCCAGAGAGAGGTTAGGGTTTGATAAGAAGTACATTTTTGAGAACAAGATCAGCGTGTTGAGTTACGTGTAATAGGGCAGAGCGACTCGCTCTCCTTCAATTTTTTTTTTACTGTTCAATTGCGGAATACTCCGTTTTCGCAGAATTCCAGAAAAGTGAAATCAATAAATATTTATTCAAAATGTGAAAGCAGAAAAAATAATTCCAAATAGGGAAATAATAATTTTAAAGAATGAAATTACTTTTTTGCCCCCATTTTTATCTCCTCTTTCTATTTTGCTAAAACAATTAGGGGTCGGTTATAAATTTATATATATTATATAAGTTATTTATAAATTAATAATATTTTATATAAAATCTCAAATTATTATTTAAAACTAATTACTATTTACAAATAATAAAAATAAATATATTTTATATTAAATATCAAGTGACAACCTAAAAATAATAAAAAATAAAAATATTGAGTAAGGAATTGACCGCCACCAACATATATTATAAATATAATACATAATATATATAATATATAAATTATATATATTAAAAATATTGTTTAAAAATAATAAAAGATTAAAAATATTTTATATTAAATTTTAATGCATAAAATAAAAAATATATTAAATCCTGAATTATAAAATAATCTCGAATTACTATTTAAAAAATAATAAAAATAAAAATATTTTTAAAAAAATCTCAAATTATTATATAAAAATAACAAAAAATAAATAAAATATTTTATATATTATTATATAATACATAATATATATTATATATAATATACTATATGTAATATAAAATGTACAGTGAGTTATACGTTTAATCATGGTGAGTTGTACATTTAGTTATGGTGATTCGTACATTTAGTTATAGCGAGTCGTACATCTAGTTATAATAAGTCGTATATCTAGTTTTAGTGAATTGCACATTTAATTATGGTGAGTGGTACATTTAGTTGTGATGAGTCTTATATTTAATTATTGTAAGTTGTATATTTGATTATGGTGTATGGTGAGTTGTACATTTAGTTATTGTAAGTTGTACATATAGTTATTGTGTGTCATACATTTAGCTATGGCTAGGTTTACATTTAGTTATAGTGAGTCATACATCTAATTATGATGAGTAATACATCTAGTTATGGTAAGTTGTTTATTTAGTTATGGTAAATTATACATTTAGTTATGGTGAGTGGTATATTTAGTTACGATGAGTCGTGCATTTAGTTATCGTGGGTTGTACATCTAGTTATGGTAAACAGTACATTTAGTTATAGTTATTCGTATATCTAGTTATAGTGAGTTATACATTTAATTATGCAGAGTTGTACATCTAGTTATGGTGAGTTGTTCATCTAGTTATGGTAGCCGTACATTTAGTTATGCTGATTTGTACATTTAGTTATAGTGTTCGTACATTTAGTTATGGT
>JBBYHO010160566.1:10984-24138 GCA_038382025.1 Adansonia gregorii | reverse complement strand
ATAATATTTTGTAAAGCAATGATTATCAAAGTTTGAAATCATATAGTATGCATTTATGTTGAAAAATGAAGTTGAGAAGTAAAATATAAGTTTAGGCATGAAGATATATAAAAGGATTCGAATTCCTCTAAATATGATTTGAAAGGAAAAATAGGTAAAAGGATTTGGATTCCTTTAAATAGGATTTGAAAGGCAAGTTTAAAATTATAATTTATTATAATTTTGTCTAAATGATCAGAATCTTTAAGGAAATGATTTGAATACCTCGGTAGCTTTTGTGTTCTATATAATTTTGGCCTAAGGGATTAGAATCCCATATTTGAGGATTCAAATTCTTCATTTGAAAATTCAAAAAATCAGTTCGTTGGGCATGCTTTTTCTTTATAAAAGTTGTGATTCTATGTTTAATCATGAATGAGTGTTTCTAACACCGACTGGGGCTTATAAATACTAATCTAATATTTGTTTTACACAATCTTACAATTTTTTATCCAATTCTCTTCAAAAATTATTCTTCTTTCACTCTCTTTTGATTCATAGTTCATGTTTGTTCAAGAAGAATTTGAATTGGAATCATATTCTTTTTTTAGAAGGCATTTTATCCTAGAGATAATGTTCTTAAAGAGAATTTGTATCATAGTGAAGAAACTATTATCTTAAGGAAAGCTTTCTAAAAATGCCTGCCTACAATCTTCTTAATTTCTTTTTCTTCTCCATTATTATTCTACATGATTGCATTAGTCCAACCTCAAATTAAAACACTTTTTGGTTAATAAAGTTTGAATTAGCGAAAATTATTTGAACAATCCAAAAAAAAAAGGATATAGTTAGAATCAAAGTATATCTAAAAACCTTAAGCATTAGACTTCAATAGTTCTAAGATTTAATCCCTACTTTAAAAGGGGGTTATAGATTTAATTCTCCCCAAAAGTTTACCTTGATGAAAAGAAAAAGTACAAATATTTAGTGTTCACACAATGTGTTTGAGCTTTTTCTTGAGGGTTGGGCTGCAAAGCTCTACCTACATTACCACACATTTCTTTTTTGTCTTTTCAGTTCAAAGAGGGAAACTTCTTCAGTGGATCGAAACCCCTTTTCAATGTGGGGACTTTTGGTTTTGATTTTGACTGCATCAGCATCACCACCTATAGAGGTTCATATTTCATACATAGATGGTGAAATTATCATCTTTTAAGTTCTAATTATTTGTAAAATTAAAAACTTCATATATGAAATATATATATATATATATATATATGAAATCAATGGACTGCGACGGTTATGAGCAGTTGGATATATATACCAATTTTCAATTATGTAAATATGATACTGTGATTTATTAAGTTATTAAAATACCTTTTATGTAAATTTAAAAATTATTTTTGTATTATCTTCTTATTTCGATAAAAATATTACAGTGAGATATATCTGATGCATATAATGTATCATTCTTGATTTATACAAATTGAAATTGTTTGATAACATTTCGCTCCTCGAAATATTATGTTTTTGATACAACAAAAATTCATATTTTGAAATGAATAAATGTTAATTGTAATAATAAAATGCAAAATCTTTTATATACATATATATATATATAAGTACCTCAAAATAATAAATATATAACAATATTTATAGCTATATGCAATGAATAAATGAATAAAAAGACTTTAGAAGAAAAAGTTAGGTTTTGTTTTTATTTGTATTATAATAGTATTTTGTTGGATTTTATCATGGAAATAATAAATAAATAAATGGGAATACGAGGAGTATTCATTTGAGGGTTTGAACAGGGCCTTTCCAAGTTAAAAAAGTCTATGGTCTCTTAGGAAAAAAAAAACATTTATTTTCTCTCTCCCTCTCTCTTGACCATGATTCATGCTGCATTCGTAGATATTTAAAAGTAAGTTTTGGCTATCAGCCTTTTTCGTTGATCATAATTTAGCAATAATTCGATCTGTGTTCTTCTTATTAAGTAAGGGTCGATGAACAAGAACTGTGGGAGAGCCGGTGCCGGAGTTAGGCAGTACAACAAATCACAACTTCCGCGTTTGAAATGGACTCCTCAGCTTCACCACCGCTTTGTTCAAGCTGTTGGTGACCTTGGTGGAAAATACAGTAAGTTTGAATATATATATATATATATTAATGTTGTTTTGGCTTAATTTGCGTTTAACCAGCTAGGAAATTCTTGCACGAATTGAGTTTGCATAAGAAGTTATTGGTGTTCAGCACAGCTCCTGCTTGGAAATAAGATTTTCGTTTAGCTTTTCATCAAAAACGAAAGAGAAAAAAAAATTATAAAACAAACATGTGCTTTCCCTGTAGAGTACTAAATTCTTCATTTCGTGAGCCAATTCACTCCCTGACAACTTCAAATACAAAAGCAAAAGTTTAATATTTTAGAAACCTTGTAACTCTTTTACATATATAATTGATGGATGCAATCAATTGTTGGTTTAATTTGCAGAGGCAACACCAAAGCGAATATTGCAGATTATGAGCGTAAAAGGGCTCAACATTTCACATATCAAAAGCCATCTTCAGGTATTGGGAATTTTTTTTTTTTTTTTTTACATTTGGATTGCTTCAACAATGGTAACAATAATAATAAAATCATCATCATGATAAAATAAAAAATTGACCCCATCATCACAACCGAAGAAAATGCAAAACCTAATGCAAATTTGACACTATAATCTACTTACTCTATTGATCCAGATCCCTTTCTGCTTAATTTTCGTTTTCAGGAAGCGGCCATGTGCTAAGTATTTTTAGCTTGCAAAATTTGTGATAAACCTTCCATCATTTTCATGCCCGCAAGTGCCAAAAGAAAAAAAAAAAAAGTATATTGATCATAACATTTTTAACCTATTTATTATGATTACAATTCAAGAGTTTAAAACGCACTGGCCAAGTCCAAGTCTATAAATACACAGATTTATATTTGAGACACTAAATCAAATTATATTACTTTATTAAAAACAAAATTACTTGAAAAAAATGTTAATGAAATGGTATCATCTAGTTCATTGACAGTATATAGATATATTAGTGCATCAAATATAAATCTAAATACAAATATATACTATCTCAATAAATATTTTAAGAATTTCAAAACAAATTTATAATATATAATTAGAGCTATCCATGGGTCAAGCAGCTCTCTCGGCCCAGTCAAACTTAGGCCACTTTTTCATGTTCTCAGCTAGCCTAATCCTGCTCGAAACAATATTTTTATATTTAAATTATATAGTTTTATTTAAATTAAATTATAATAACTATAATAATATAAAAATAATTTTTAAATAATAAATAGTAATTTGAGCCTAATGAGTGGGTTGGGCCTAGCCAAATTTAACCTTGAGATTAAAATTTAAAATTTTTAAGGTGCAGCTCGACCCAACCCGCCTATTGGACTCCTCTATATGTAATATATATAAAAGCAGAGACGTAATTAATTTTTAAACTAACGAAAATAATAATTGTTGACTACTACATTTCTAAATTAACATTGTCAATATTTTTTATTATTAATCAAATATACTTAATTTATAAGCAAGACAAGAAATTAAAGTTTTTTTTAATAGTTTTAATTGCAGAGTTTTCATTTTTAAGAAGTATATAACTTTTATTGACAAATAAAAAAGAGTTAATGTTTATATTATTTTTTTATCTTCATAATTTTAACTCTACTTAAAAAATAAATTTTATATTAATTTAATATAATTTGCACATAAAATAAATTTTACATATTAATACAATTTAATTAATACATATTTTATTAAACCAAAAAATGAAATTAACCTTTCTTACTGTCTGTGTCTTTTAGAGAAGTAAAAGCATTTATCATCGAATCAAAAAGTTGTTGATGCAATGAAGAGCATTGGTCTCCTCCTCTTTGTTCTCTAGAGAAAATTAAGCATTGTGACAAATTGAAGCCATATGACTTACAGTACTCAAACACTAACAAAGCATACATAGAGTTGGGTAAGTGATCACCTTAACCAATGACTTCTGATCATGAGAAATGTTGATCAATGCCTAGTGGTATTGATTATATAAGATTATATTTAAAAAAATGCAATTAATGAATTGTTTTATCTTAAATTCAAAAAAAAAAAAAGTAATACAATAAATTTAACTTTTTTAAAATAGTAATTAAATAATAGTTAATCAATGTATTCGAACACTAATTAATCGGACAGTTTGATTTTGGGTCTCCTCTTTATTAGCAGTAGCTACATTAGCTTATTTAGACTGCAAAATAGCGTGGACTAATTAATTTATAACTTAGAAAAGTTCTATTTGATGTTTAAATATAGAACTTGGCATATATATATATATATATATATGGATTTGATATGCCATCTAAGCAACTTTTATTTTTAAAGAATTTTGCTAACGAGTGTTTATAAGTATTTTTTTGAATTAGTTAATATATTATTTATGCTTTAAATACGATAATGAATAATTGTTTTTCAATATTTTCAACATATTAAATAAATTACTATATATATTAACTTCAAGAACATTCATTAAAAAATTCATCTTTAAATTAGTGTAGATAGATTGGGCCTACTGCTTTAAAAATTGACATCACCAGCAGCCCTCCAAACTTTATGGATTCTTGAAATGGATCAATACCTAACCAGGTTTTAATCAATGTGGTAACTTTCCAAGTTCATCTCAATCTTGTAACTTTTTTTATTGTGAACATGAATTCTGTTCAACTAAACTTTCTCTATTTCCAAATTAATTATAATATATGATAGGCTTATTATTAAGTATACTCTCAGTAAAACTTTTTAATTTCTCAAATGAAGTTAAAAATGATCATATGTTTCATTTATTTATTTTTAAATATATATTAAGAATATATAACAGTTTTTTTAACTCTGTTTTTTAAGTTAAAAAAAAACTCTATTATTAATGTATCTGATAATAATCCTATATAATAACATTTTAAATTCAATAATTCTCTTTGTCTTAGCTTGAACAATCAATAGGAGAGGTTTGGAGGTTGCAATCAAAAACAAATTATTGCTTGTTATAATCAAACCAATTTCTTGTAGTTGCACGCATATGATAATTTCTAAAATATATTTGTTTTCATTTTCTCTGCGAACCCATGTGACTTTTTTAACACAGCACGTCTTTATGGTTTTGAGCATTTATTAAAATTTAACCACTCAATATTCGGTTCTTTTGAAAAATATATATAAATTTTAAGAAAATAAATTTTATAAGTAAAAATATGATATTTTTTCTAGAAATGTGTAACTTTTAAAAAAGATCATAAAAAATCAAAAATGACTTATAATCATAAATTTATATATCTTTTTATAGTTAAATTTGATTTTTTTATGTTGATTTTATGTTTGTCGTACATGAATAATTAATCTTTTATTTGAGTAACCAGTATCTCAATTTCTTCTTTTTTTCCTTTTACAAGTTTTGTTTTTTAAAGGAAAATAATGAAAAGAATTCTACGTAAATACCGTCAAAATTAAGGAGTACTGTCCTATGCTGTTAACGGTTTAAGATACATGTGTTGTACTGTATGGTATAACTTCATCATTAGTCTCTAAATAATTAGCTAAATGTAATTTAATATTCAATATTTTTCATAAATTTTACTATGAAACAAGATGAAAGAGGCCTATGCTCTTGAAAATTAATTGTTGAACGAAAAAAAAAATTGACATTTGAAGAAACATCATTTTGAGATATTAAAAAAGAAAAATAAACGTGAATATATATATATATATTTATATTTATATAAGAAAATCATTAGTATATAAACTTGCTCATTAATTAGACCTAAGATAAGATTTTAATAATTTAGGTTTACATTAAAAATCATTTTGTGACATTAAAAAAATTAAATATAAGAAAAATCACTATTATATAGACATTTCCATGAGCCGAGCTGGGGATAGGCTTTTAATAATTCTAGTTGATCCGGTTTATTTGAATATATTATTTAAATAATAAAAATATTTTTATTTAAATTTTATTATAAAATTATAAAAATTAAATTTTTAATATTTCAAATAGTAAAATAAACTTTTGAACTCACTTTGAACAACTAAAAAAATTAGTTGAGTTTGAACTTGAGCCAGTCCATGAAAACTTCTAATGATATGTGGGATAAGTTAATTATCACAAATAGCATGGTCCTTAGTCATGCAATGTTATATTTAAACTTTGATTCGGTTTCGATTAATCCCCTAGATGTACCGGAGTTTGAAAGACAGTAACAACAGGGACATGGTCGTACCGGTAAGGCACAGGTACTTGCGCTTAAGAAGATCGGCAAGTGTCAATGCAGGACTCTTCTCAGATCTCTCATTATCTAAGAGGTAAAATGTCTTCCGTTCAAGTCTTTAATTATAGCTAAAAATTTTGTTTCTTTAGACTTTTAAAAGCGTTTCTGCACAAAATTTCACTAACAATTGACCCAATCCTGGAGAAGATTTTTATTTATTATTTATTTTTATGGTGATTAATGCTGGTTGGCAAACACGCAAGCCTGAAAGTCTAACTCCTCTTTCCGACCTCGTTTCTATCCACAAATTTTCAGCCACTTATATAATTTTTAGAAAAAGAGATTAACTGGCATGAGTCACCACAATTTCAATCAGCCAAAAACTTTTCCTAATGTCTTATTCGTTTAATTTGACATTTAGCAGAATACCTTTTTCCATGAAAGCAAAGTCTGTCTCCACCCCCATGGTTTTATGCATGTGCTTACCATCTTTATTTCAATGTAGAAAATTTCCTTTGCGTCACAAGAATTCAATTTACCTAATTTTCATGCTTTCAATAGATATTTAAGGGAAATTCGAAAGATAAGACTACACAAATTAGAGAAAAATAATGCTTTGCAAGTAATCCGAATCTCTTAAATTGGAAACTATTTACATCAAACTTCAAAAAGATAGAAAAATAAATGGGCTTAAATATTATTAAAAAAAAAAAACTATTGCTACCAATTAAAGCCCTCAAACATTTATTTTCACCTAATCATAATCTTGATTAGATGAAATTTAATTAAAAATCATAAGCAAATTCCATTCAAACAAAGGCTTAGCTGGGTGAATTTAGATTTTTGAGGGTTCGAATGGATGAAAATAAATATTTAAGGGTTCAGTTGATTGCAACAACGCAATAAAAACTTAAATTATTAATTGTTTAATTTTAGCTCAGGAGCTTTTTCATACTTAAGAGAAACACTTTCAATGAATTAACATTTTTATCATTGTCCCTCTTGTCGGATAGATTTTAGTCTAAACTTATTCATGATCAAGTTACATGCTTGATTCAATAGGGTTGAATCGATTTACACCAGGTTTGGCGAAACAATATTTTTGCTATTTGAGCCTAAATCAACCTGATCAAAGCTCCTCTCTTTCGGTGTAAACAGCAAACCCTATCATTTAACATTGTTTCTAAATTTTAATGATTTAATCAGGACAAACATTTTATTGCTATTTAAGCCTAAACCAATCGGATCGACACCTCTACTACGGTCAAACAGCAAAACCCTATAATTTCATATCAATCTTTCTAAATTTTAATGATTTAATTAGTTTGTTAAGAAAACGTCCTATACCTGCTGAAAGTAAATTGGGTTATGCAATCTGTTTGCATAAAAGATTCATGAAAAAGGATTGGTATTATAATTATTATTATTAAAAACCTGTTAAAGCTGGTTTATAAAAGTATGTGTAGATTTTTAGAAGATATTGCCAAACTGTTGAGCTCATGCCATGCATGAATCCCCCAATTGAGCCCCTCTTAGCTTGGTGAATGACATCTAATTTCAATATTCCTTTCATCATTAAAGCTTTCCCTGCTTAAAGAAGTGAGTTATAATCTTCAATTTCCGATTTTTTTTTTAAGGTTCAATGTCTTTGGTTCACATATAGAAACTCGAGCTTTGTTAGATTCGAGATTGTGAAACCCCGAAAGTCAATTGACCCATATAGCCTACGGCAGTCCATCCAAAGGGGAGACATAGATTTCTCCGCTGCCAGTTAATATTTAGTATCCTTAGTCTAAGCTAGTGCCAAGTTGGTCCTTTAAAAAATTCATTGTATGAAGTATGAACAATTCCAAATTTCGAAAAGTTGGGTGACATCTCCCTCAAGCATGGCTAAATGTCCTCCATTGAACTGCTCTAGGCCAATATTTTAATTTATAGTATAAAGTTTAAATTAGACGATAATTTTAGTTAGTTTACCTACAATGTTAATTAGTTGGCATAGTATAAACTTTGGAAGCTCTAAGTTGGCTTTAATATTGTTAGTTAAATTCTCCCAAGGGCACATTTACAACTGCATTAACTAGCTGCCCTTTTGTTTGTAGAGAAAGTCCATATTTGTAGGGTATAGGGCTGCCACCTTTCCTCATGATGAGATGATGGTTTACCTACAATGTTAATTAGTTTCATTGCCTCTTAAGAGAGTAAATTATACATGTTACCTCCTTATTATATCCTTAACAGAAATTTAAATTACAATTATAAATGTGTTTCTGGTTGTATTATATTTATTGCAATAATAAATAAAAAAGTTGAAATAAAATCATAATATCTTGTTATGGCCATCCTAGTAATGTCATTTTTTTTTATCACAAATGACATGGATGTAATGACTCTTGAATTTATGAGCATTTATCTTTTGTAAGTAACGAGTCCAATACTTTGCAGGGTTGTAGGATATGAGCACAAAGCCTGGGAAAGCCAAGAAGGGAATTTCAAACAACATAACTTTTCAAAGGAAATCAACCATACCCTTTCGCAAATGGAAGAAGCTGCTAATCTCTTTGAGCATCAGCAGGTACCATTCATAGTAATGCTGCAAAACATATTTTTTCCTTTGAGCATCTGCACAGCTGTCACCCTCATATATATAAAATATGCCGCAATCTCTTAGTGAGAACCCTCTATCCTTTCACGTAGAAAATGAACGATCACCAAAGATTCGACCACAACAATAAGCCGCTGAACATTCAAGGCTTAGGCTATTGGCTAGCCTAGCCTCAAACCATCCATAACACCCCAAAGTTGTGCCGTCAGACTATTTGTAATAACAATGTTTGGAACAAAACCCTATGCCATAGCCATTGCTGTCTCTAATCAATCCTCCCACTGAAACTGAACCCATAGCCGCTTTCATGTTGCCATCAGTGTTGTGCATAGAAACAGCCCTGACTAGGGGGATGCCATTTTACCCACTCGGCAAATGAGGGCAAAATTAATCTCAGCAGCAAACCTTCCCGCTTGACTCCTTGCAGGATAGGAAATCTTTTGCTTTACTTGTGCTGACAAATGAAATAGTTTCTCCTTTTCCATATGCCCCGGAGAGACGTCCAAATGCTAAAGCACGTTACCTAAATTTGTGGCGTTGGGCAACGTGTTTAAAAGCTCTCTTGGGCTAAACCTGAGACCCAATAGTGCTCAAATTATTTCCATTGGCGGCTGAACATGGCAAGTCTTCATGAAGTTATTGTCCATATTCTTTTTGGCACCAGAATTACATTTGAGATTTACAACTTTTAAAAACAGCCTTCTCCTTGACACCATTTTCTCTCTTCATATCATCTGATTTGGGCCACATTGATTGTCTCCTCAGAATCCTCCGAAAAATGCCCCCAAAGCCATTACTGAAATTTCCTTCCTTATGTGATATGTCGAATTTTTGGGTTTTAAACTCGATCCTCGCCAAGTTTAACGCTGGACTACTAACATCCACGGTCCATAATTCTCCAAAAGAACGTAACCAACTTCAACTTTTGCAGCCGCTATCAGATTTGTTTTCGGCGTTTCTACCACCATTATGTGAGCAACCTGTTTCAAAGGACATCTTCCACTACCTGTGCAACCTAACCAATCTTGATTTTAGAGATGTGGTGTTTTGTCAGTCAGGAACACTTCAACAAAAAATATGAGCAAACTTTCCTCTAACCGACATACTGGCATTTGCATCTAACTTCAAAGATTTACCAATTAGCCTCGCAATCTCCATTAAGATATCTTCATGAAACTATTCAAGGTACTGTTGATCACAAGGACACCGTAAGGGATCTGAATTTGGTTTCAAGCTTTGCACCATCAACTAATGATCCATGATTTTCCATAGGCCTTCTGTCAAGACCTTGATCATGTTCTTCAAACTTAGTCACGCATATAATATCCCGTTCCAAGATCGCTCAGATGGACCTCACCAGTCACCCCCCAATGAACAGAGTTTCAGTGTTCTCTGTTGAAGAGAAGTGAGACTTGCGGTTTTCCTAGTAACTTTATGATCAAAGAAGAGACTGAAGGAAATCTAAGCTCCTTTCTCTCTTATCAATACAGATCCTTGGGAAAAAAAATCATCAACTTCGGCACTCATCTCGTCGTCCTCAACCCAATACTTATCAGATTACATTAATACATATTTGCGTACGTATTGTACATGTATATAGACTCATTAATTTTTTTTAATACACTAATTATCAGATTTGAATTAAAAAAATTTAAAAAAAATTGCATACATGCCTGCAAATTTATATCGATATATTCATACACATAGATGCATGAAAAATAGAATTTGCAATTATTTCAAATACAATAATGTTTTTATGGAAAAGCTACATGAGCTAAACCAAAGTAATAAATTTGGTTTAGTTGCTTTTTTTTCCCCTTGCATTTCTTTTCACAACTTCACAAAAGTTTGTGTTTACGACGTACGTGACCATGCGAACTAACACGCACATATACGTGACCATGCGCACAGACGCACACATATATATACATACATATATATATATTTAAATACATAAAAAATATATTTAATTTGTCAAGTATAGGCTAAACTTGTTCTAAGTTTTACAGGATAAATATGCATGCTTGCTTGGTAAAAGTTTGAAAGAAGAAGACAATGGGGGCTTAGGACAAGTTTGTGAACTATCTCTATCCTTCAATCCAGGCTCTGCTACCATACAAAAATCAGAAGAAGAGAAAGGCTACTTTCGTCCCCTAATCAATGAGCTCAGCCGCCCAACTTTCATGCGGACATCAAAATTTTCCAGCAATTACATTAATTTGGACCTAACCATCTCAACCACATTTTCCAATTGATCACATTTTGTTTCAATATACGTATAACATTTAAGTAATTAGTAGCACAAAAACTAGTTTTTTAAGAAAACAACTAGTGTATATGATTCTCGTGCTCCGCATCAAGCATGTTAAATATGTGCAAAAAATAATTTGAAAATTTGAGGAAAAACTTAAAGATACTAAGAAGAAGCATTTTCTATTTATATTCAATGTTCGCAAAATAGTTGCAACATCAGCATGTTTAGAGTTAAATATTACAAAAAAGTTCCGACACCACTATGCTTAAAGTTAACCATTCCCAAAAGTGAATTATTAGTGAAAACCTTGTTACGATGGTCATGAACACTGGCCATTTGCCTAAGTCTAGATTCAAATCCCAAAATTTCGGGTTAAGATAAAGTGATCGGGTTCCCAAAAATGAGTAAAACATGCAATATTTATCGGATGTGTTGATACCCTGCCATAGGGTATCAAGACACAGGCACCACTATCCCAAAATTTCAATTTCAAGGTGTGTATCAATAAATTATGCCCAAGTGTCGTTATATTTTATTAAGGTATTGATACGTTTCATTAATGTATTGATACAAGGCCTTGACAGTAGTTAAAATTGATTTTTAGAATAAAATAGATTGAAACATTGCCCATGTATCGATAGATCTCGGCATTTTCGTTAATAACCAGCGATTTGCTTTGAATTTCCTATGCATTGACATTTTCTACAATATTGTCCATTTCTTTGGCTCTAAAAATCATTTAACTAAGGCCAAGCCTTATAAATTTCATTTTAAATGAAATTTGATCTATTTACCAATTTAATTAATTTATTTAGGCCATTTTTCATTTAATTACACCTGAGCTACTTTGTCACTTAAATTATAAGAGGCCTACTAAGCAAAAGGTGATACGTTTTTGGTGACGATTTCATGTGATAATTGAGTTAAGGCTAAGGCATTTGTGCCTAAAAAAATGGCATTTTTGAAATTAAATTAAACTTAGTAATGGTTAGCCAATAGAAATACAATAATCTAAAGGGCTTCCTCAATCAAAATTGGTAAGAAATCATGTATTATCATTACCTTAGGAAGTCGCCAAATTGGATGACACAATGCCTTTAAATTGGTTTAAGGTTGGTCGCCAACCTGTCCTATATATAATGCTATTTTTCATTTAGGCAAAGGAAGAGATATTGCATAAGGAAAAAAAAGGAAGAAAAAACATTTGAAAAGCAAAGCAAGAGGCTGTTGGAAAAACAAGAGAAAGAAAAAAGCTTTAGAGAAAAGAAAGCCATAGCTTTGTAAAAATGATTGAGGTATATTTTCATCTTTCCCTTTTTTATTTTGTAAGCTTATTTCTTAGACATTGTCATTTCCATCTGTTTTATGTTGCTTGCATCATGGCCTCTCATATATAAACTTAGTAAAGCATGAAATAACATCATCTTGCATAGTCACATGACCATGTATTTTCTTGCGCAATAGGATATGTAAGTATGATATTATTATTAATCTTTTTGCCAAGGCTTGTTTCTCCATGTCCCATCAATATGTTCGACCAATCTTTTGGTTTTTTGATTTGGTATTTGCCCTGTGTTCCTACAATGATTCACGCCATATTATGCTCATTTTGCATTTAATAATTCATTCATGTCATTTCTTATTTTTTTATGATGATATGTTTGACAAAATGCTAGTTGATTTTGACTTTGCCATGTTTGGATCATTGATACCATGTTCATGTATTTGAGTTTGCAAAGTGTTTGATTAAATGTCCCTTTGCTTATATACCAAAATTGATTTTGAAGTGTGTGCCAAGGTGGGATATGATTAATCCAAACCAATGTATTAATCATGGCTCATGTTTTCTTCCATTTGACGTGAATAAACTTGGGGCAAACCAAGCTTTTAGTGCTTGGATTCATAGCTAGAAAAGGCCAAATACATTCTATTTTTGTGAGCCCTAAAAATGAATTTTATTCTATTTGACCAAATGGCTTGATGCAAAGCCTTAGGTTGTTCAATGGTATGTCTAATAGGTCATT
>JBBYHO010160238.1:15933-27076 GCA_038382025.1 Adansonia gregorii | reverse complement strand
ATTAATTTATATTTAAATTTATTGAAATTTAAATTCTTTTAGGTTTAATTTTGATTTAAATTTGAGTATATTTTATTATTTTTTATTTTTTATTAAATATAATTATTTTTATGTAATTTTAATTTCATGTTTAAACTCGAATTTGGTCTGATTCAACTGGTAAAATCCTAGTTCTATTCCATGAGCCAGTCGCAACTTAAAAAAATTTTAAATTCTAAGCTCAAAGCTGGATTTGACCTAGTTGATCCATTTAAGTATGAATTATTATTCATAATATTATAAAGTTCTTTTGATATTAATATTTATATATTTTATAATTAAATCTAAATAAAAATATATTATTTAATTTAAAAATACTATTTCTAGTCGAGTCTGTTTTAAATTTAAAATATAAGACTTGAGTGTGATAGTGCTAGGCCTACTAGGCTATGCAAGCTGGCCGGCTCGTGGCACGTCCAGTTGCAACATGCTAGTTTAACATTTTTTTTTGATATGGTATTATCTATTATGACTTTCGTATTTTCTTAATTTATTTTATTATTTTGTTATACTATTATCAAATTCTAATTATCATTGCTTGAAATAATAATAATAATAATAATAATAATAATAATAATATTCAAATAAGCAATTAAAATTGTACTATTAAAATACACAAACTTTTAATATTGAATGAGTTTAACTAGTTAAATTAAGAAAATATAATAAATAGATGATATACCTTATTAATAATGTTTTCAAAGCTTGTGATATAATTTATTTTTTGATAAATTTTTATTTTATTAGATATAGACCTGCTTAAGAGTTGAGTTACCCACCGGGCTTAAGTGAGCCTAGGTTTGAGTTCTAATATTTTTGTTTCGAATTGGCCCGATCTTACTTGAAAGAGTAATTTTAAATTAAAATAACACATATATTATTTAAATTTAATTATAAAATATATAAATATTAGTAAAAATATTTTTAATGTCATTAACAATAATTTTGACCTACACCGGTGGATTTGAGCTTGTTAAATAAGGGTTTATGATTAAAAATTTAAAAAAATTCTAGTCATGGCTTGGCCTGACCTATAAACATATTTGATCATAAATAAAATACAAATTATATTTTTAATATTTAATTTAATTATTAAAAAAATATTAAATTAAAATTAAAAATTAAAATTTTTTTATAAAAAATTATTTAATTATAATTTTATAAAATATATTTTTAACATTAAATT
This sequence comes from Adansonia gregorii, assembly GCA_038382025.1. Taxonomy (NCBI): domain Eukaryota; kingdom Viridiplantae; phylum Streptophyta; class Magnoliopsida; order Malvales; family Malvaceae; genus Adansonia; species Adansonia gregorii. The sequence continues at coordinate 25,851 of JBBYHO010160238.1, read as the reverse complement.
CGAGTTCAAGTTAAGCTTGACTTTAAATTTTTTAAGTCTAAATTCTTTTGAAGTTGAATTCCTTTTTACTCAAATTCTTTGAAACTCCATTTTTTTTTCAATTTAAAATTTAAAATATTAAATTTTAAATTAAATTAAAATCAATTTAAATTTAATTTTAAATTTTCTTCAAATAAATTGAATTTATTTTATCCCCTCAAATTCTAAAAGGTTCCATCGCAGGTACCATCGCATCAATTTCGTGGCTAAGGTTGCCTGAAGAAGAAGCTTTGTGACTTTCGCCAACATGTCATGGGCGTCAGAATCTGCCTTTTGAAAATTTGAGCCAGAGGCGTAACAATTCACAATTCGATGATCACCACTGTCGACTTGGCATACTAGAAATGGGCCCAGCTGGAAATTTCCAGTCCCGACGTTTTGCCGATCTTCACGTTCATGCACTTGTCACTTTTTTATTTCTAAATTCTAAATATCCCCTGTTTTCGGAAGCTTACTCTGCGCCTCTTTTGTTTTCTTTCCTATATTTTCTCAAGACTAAAACCGTAAATAGGTAAGCTGTTTGACCAAAATGAAGATCCGCTAACAAGATTTTTGAGTTAACTTCTGTGGCTCAGAATTGTCCCTCCAGTCCTGACCAATGTAATGCAACGATTGATGTTGCCGTTTCATTGGCTCTAATTCTAAAGTAGACTTAAAATATGAATCACCAATTATCTTCCACTTGTTTTCTTTTTTATTTATCAGAATATGTATTCAATTTGAAAATGTGGACCGGCCTTGGTGCTCTTGAAGTGTGCGGTTGAGTGATAATTTATATATAGTATAATCTAGATTACGACTTTTATTGTTAATTAATAGTCTATTGTTAATCAGTTCTTGTTTTTCCAGGAATTAGTAAAGAAAAATTATCCTACACCCGAAGATCGAATTGCCCTTATATATATATATATATATATATATCTATATGAAAGTATGCTAGAAACAAATTTTATTAATGAGTTTGTTCTTATACAATGAAATAAAATATGCGTTTTATTTTTGAAAAAATTCTTTTTTTAAATATACTTTAAATATAGATATTATCCTAAGTAATTACGAAATATAAAAATTTTATTAACAATAAAAGAAATAATTTTTTTGCCAATGATCTTGCCTTTTTCCCTTAAATTTAATCGAAGGCCACAAAACTCACGTTAATATATAAAAGCCACTGCCTCGATCCAAATATCAATGGACCAATCTTACTGAACAATTCTAGGCCCTCCATCCATTTCTCTAGTCCCAATTAAGGACCAAGTTCATCGCTAGCAAAATCAGATCGCAACTTGAGCTTTAGTCTCAGTCCAATGGACTCAAGGAATGCAGGGCTTTGTGAAATGTTTGAACATAAAACCGTTACTATCATGGTTATCACTTATCACCAGCCATCTGCTAGCCCTCAGTGCATGGAATGGGCTTCCCCGACTGGCCATTTCATCAGGATGAGTTCAGAGTTGGGCTAATTGCTCATTGGTTCATAGAGAGTTGACTGGGCTACAATTTTCCTTCTTCGGGGTAGCTTATACCACAAATTTGTACTCTACATATACATAAATGGATAGTAATTAAGGAATATCCATGCTCTCAATATAAGCACAAATGTAAGTTGGTCTGAGTTGCAGAATTTTTAATGCTCTCAATATTAGCTCATACACCAATGTAACCATGGAAAGACATCACTGTTCTTTTTTTTTTTTTTCATTTTTGGTGCTCTCAATATTAGCTAAATAAAGTCTTCACTTACTCGAAATTTGCTAAATGCTACTTGTGGCACATGATTCTACGAGGAAGGATTGCAATTGTAATGATGTATGCTAATAAAATGGAGGGAAAAGACAATTTCAAATCGCTACTTTTATTTCTCTCAATGATTTTGCTTCTGATTCATTATGTCATGTTCTTGATTTTTAGTTTGCGAACCTCAGTAGAACTCCAAATTTACTCCCCTACTTCCTCTCTTCGCTTAAAACTGTCTTTAAATTGAGACCTAATTTCATGTGGAGTTCGTATTTAATACTTAAAGCAAGGAAATTTTCTAATTTCAAAAATAGGATTAAAATATTAACGTACGTATCATTTTGTTAATCTTGCTTGTAGCGTCTAAAGCTCCAATAATAGTAAATGAGATAACTATTATTTCATATTTAGTATTGTTCTTTACTAAACCAATTTTTCCCCATTTGTCCTTCATCTTTATCCTTCATTTTGCTAATCTTCTAGAATGCCTTCTGGATCATACCATGCATCCGACAGGGAAGTTGAACTTTCTTTAATCGAAACCATTAGTGCCTTTGTTCCCCACTTTTGATTAAGGGAATTAATACTATAATACTGAATATATTTCTCATGTCAAAAGGTGATATCATTGTCATAATTTTTAATAATATTTTGTGTTTACTATATAGTTTTGATGACTGTGAAACACCTTAAAAAATAAAAATATAGAAGAGGATTTGAGTTAGAATTTTAGTGCAAGAACCTTCTATTTTGACTGCGGAAGCTGATTAGCATCCAGCCCCACTTTATGGTGCTAGGACTTGGTCTTTTCCATCTTTCTCTCCCTTTAATTAAAGAAAGAAAAATAAAAAAGAAAAGGTTCAGATAGTGGAGTTGAAAGGGGTGATGCAGCTAAGTAGACAAAGTTGTTTATTTACTTTTATGGTCTTGACACTGGGGGTTAATGAAATAGTTTGTTAAACATAGCTCTCTTTGAGAATTAATTTCATTTTTATGAAAAGAAATGAGTTCAGTTCACATATGGGGAATAAAGTTTTTTTTTTTTAATTTAATATGTAATTTAAATAATTGTCATATGCTTTTTAGAATTTAATTTTAATATTTTTAAAATATATCTATGCATTTTATATTTTTCATGGAATCTAAAAACTCTATTAGCATTTAATGAGATTAATTTATATATATATATATATATCGTGCAGTTTGTTGTTGGACGTCACGTATATTAAATGCATCTTAAAATAAAAAAATTAGTTTAAAAATAAATAAGATATATATCAAAAGAGAATTCATTTTGCATTAAATCATATTAAATATGAAATATAACATGAATTACACCCAATATCATGTACTATCGTTGATTCATCAAGTCAACTTCTGTTTTTTATATTATTAAACAAAACCGAATTGAAACTTGCAATTCGGTGTTTTTTTCTTTTTCCTAATATTTTTTAATTTCCCCATTTTTCCTCAGGAAAAATAACTTCAACTTTGATTTACTTAGTGCATGAGGGCGAGATTTGTGGTATAATTATCTTCCGTATCCTTCCCTGAATTTGTCACATTTACCAAAAGGAAAAAGAAGAAATGACATTGTTTGTTTTTTCTTTCTTTCTTTTTTTTTTTAAAAAAAAATTAATTAACATTCATTGTATTTGGTTTAAAAATGATATCAATAAACAGAAGCTTTCTCTCATAACGTGATATACATGAAACATCATTTTAATAACGTTGACTATTTTCAATAAGAAAATTTATGACTTGGAATCCAGATTTGAAAAATCTCTTCCAACCAATAATTTTTTTTTACGAAGAAATAAAGAAAAAAATTGTGATAAATCAAATTAATGTCATGAATGAAAATTCCTACGTATTATACTTTGTATATGTATCTTATATTTTATATTTTTATTGATTTTACAAATATAAGTATAATTAAATAATAAATATATCACTATATTAATATTAATATTAAATATATTTTTATATTTTTATATTTATTAAAAATTATTATATCCATATTGTTCTTAAATCATACTTAAAATTATGGTTAAAAAATTAGTTTAAGATTAGAGAGAGACTTGTTTCAATGTGGGCCTCTGTCTAAGAGGTGCCTCCGATCTAGACTTGGTGGAATAATAAATATGTACTAGACTAAGATTAGACTATTATTATTGCTAATTATTATTCTTATTACTGTTTTCTTTACGGTTGAGAGCTTTCACAAGCAAAATTCTTCCAATACATCATCAATAGCTTTTATTTTTATTTTCAATTTTTTATTACTATCGAAATTGTTTTATGTTTTTTTAAATGTTTTCTTGATACTGTTGACACAATAATCGTCATTGCCCATTTGCCACCTTCGTCACCTCATGCTCATCATGAAAGGTAATGGGTCAGATTCGGATCAGATTTATTGGAGCGAGTTAAATAATTTACTACTTATAGCTTCCATCTGGGTGTTATTCGGACCTCTTTCTAACCCGTTTTTAAGCCCATCTTGGGGGTGGGGTGCAGAAGAGTGGCAAACTTATCGCCGGAATTCTTAGTTAATTGGACGCATCTGTCTCACAAGCATAAGATAATGAATTTAGTAACAAAAAAAAAATGTTCACTTAATCTTTATCAGTTGTCTGATTAATAAATATATTGATATTATTTAATCAAATCGATTTTAATATACTAATAATAAAATATTTTAACTTGTTGAACAAAGCAAGGGATTAGATTGTGACACAATATAGTATTCATAAAATTTAAAAATTTTATTAACAAAATATGAGATTATTTTAATTCGTTCAGGTTTTTCGATCTCAGTTTCAAGGCTGAATTAGACAGCAACAAATGGCAAGCTCTGTAACGAGTAAGCGCAATTGTGGGTGGTTAAACAAAAAGATTTTCCATTATACATATATATATATATATACTGCTACTGTTGAGATAAATCTTCCATTCTGACTAAACTCTTCTCCTTTGTTTTGTCTGTTCGTAGATGTCTTTCCTCAACCTAACAAATACGCCTAGGAAACCCTCCAAGACGAGCCATTAATTAAAAGAAACGAATGACAATGAGACAAACAGCACTTGAACCGCATTCTCCACTCACAAAATCTTTTAGTTTGTCAGGTGTGTCAGCTGTTGGTTCAGCGAAACGTGGAGAGAACTTAACAGTGTCAACCGACCACGTGCCTATTTGTTGGCCTGTTTTTCATGGTAGTGCCCTTAAAAACGGAATCTAAAAGTTAGAAAGCTTCTTGTCATGGCAAAGCAGGACGATTTGAAAGTACTGAGTACGTGTAGAAATTTAGAAGGGCAAAGCGTTATTAAAACTGAGAATGACCGCTTCGATGAATGATAATACTTCCGACTTCTTTTTTAAGTCAACTATAGATTTTTCTTTCCATTTTCCCGTTTATTTGCTTCTTTTCTCCTTTAGCATTTATGGGCAAAAAGTAATGGGGGAATATTTGGCATTGAAGCTTTCTTAATTTCAAACGAGAGGACTGGACATCACAATTTCGTGGAAGTACTTCAAAAGACTCTACCGTTTTAAAAATCGTTATTTATCTGGTTTTTCTTTCTGCTATTATATATGCCTGAAAATGGTGGAAAATGGCGTTCTGGTTTTTAATAATTGCTGTTACTAAAACTTTCCGGGAGAAATTTAGAGAGGCCAAGGGCTTGCATTTACAAAAGGTAGTCTTTCACAAGGGTTATGTCATAGGATTTTTCAATTTTTTCTTAAATATTCTTATTTGATATATATATATATATATATTTGGATGTTTATACAAATTAATGATCCTTCATATATAATGAAAAAGTTAAGAAAAAATTGAATATACCTACATTAGATAATTACTAGTATTTGATGTTTCAGTTTAAATTTGAGTAACATAAAGGATTGTGAATAGAAACAGCAAAATCAATTGAATGTCTAGATTAAACAAAGAAAATTAAAGAGATACAAACAAAAAAAATATATTTCAAATTAGTGATATAATGAATTGAACAATTAATTTTCATTTCCCTTCTTTTTATTCCTTGTATGTAAATTCAAAATCAATATTCAATATAGCACAAGTGATTTTTTTTTTAATATTTGAGATTATTAAAAGATAAAACTTTGATCATTTAAATGAGTTTGGATAGGGTTGAACTTTGTCCTCTTTAGGCTGAAAAGCAATCTTGATAACATTAATTCTTGTCTAATTAACTAAACTATTATATGTGCTTCACTGGTAAACTCATACTACCATGTTACAAAGATAAATTCTCCCCCATTTTAGCCAAGCAAACATTTAAAACAATGAGAAAAACAAAATGCGATGCCAACTTGAGTACTTAATTACCAAGCTTTTATTTATTTTAATCTTTCTACCTTTGATTTTTTTTTTTATACCAATTTGAGTTGATTGGCTCTTTTGTATATATTCCAGTCATTGATTCCACCAAAAACATTCAAAGGTCGTACGCAGTGCGCACAAGGCTCCAGCTATAAGCAAAGTCTGGGAAAGTGTCACCAAAACATTCAAATTATTTAAATAAAACTTAAATCTTACAGGGACTTTTTACCATCCCCATTAAGGAGGTGCAGTTAATGTTCTTGCTTTTTGACTTTTTAGTATTGTTCTCTGCTTATGGAATACATTTTCTTTCTTTCTTTCGACCTTAATCTCACTAAGCGTCATTCACAAGGAAGAAGAAGACGACTCCATTGATTTCATGCAAACATAGGTTTAAAAAAATTACAGGGACTCGAAGTCGAGAGGAATTTCCAGCACAGTCAAGTTTTTCCAATTTGATGCAAATTTATTCAGACTTGTGTTCATCTGCATGAAATATGATATTCATAGAAGGGGGAAAAAGTAAGAGAGATCAGATAGGTGTCAAGAGTGGGGGAATTTGTGCTTGCTTGTTTAGTTTTTTACCTTCCGAGGGCTTAGTCCCCCGTCTGGGGGGGGGGGGGTAAGGAACCAAGGCTTTATTTCAAGAATCATTCTTACTAGGTCGGGTATAACTTGACTAAATATTAATGAAAGTTATAAAAAGAGCTTTTGCTTTAATATGGAATAATTGAATAATTAATATTAATTTAAGAAAAGCATGCTGTCTGATCGTAGGATGGGGAAAATTCGTGAATGTTACTGTCTAACAGTTCCTTGAGCTTTTGCACTCTTTTGGTCTGGATTACAAAAATCCTCATTCTGTTGATAATGCTGTAAGAGGGGTTAAATCAGAATCAGCCCCAGATGGAAATTAAGGATTCTCCTTATTGAAGTAGCGGAGATTTGTGGCATCAGATGTTGAACCACGCCAATCGAAAATGCTCTGGCATTGGAGTGAAAAAGGAACGCCTTGCAGACCTTGATGTATCAAGGATTGAAAATTTACAAGCAATTCAATTGCAGAAAGAAAACAGAAGCTGAAAAACCAGAAGAATTCATTAACACAAATTGTTGACAATTTAACTGAAATTTGATTGACTAGAAGGGAATCTTATGTTTGCTTTAATCCTACCAACCTTCATCACTAAATTGATTGTTAAATTGGTTTGTTTTTTTTTTACCTCAAAGAATTCAATATTGTAAAAAAGGGTGCTTCTCTTTCGCTCTGTCAGCACACCATTTGCTGAAAAAAATTGCAGCAATCAATCTTCTTCCATTTCAGTTTTCAATTCACCACTGAAAAACAGTATGCACAGATCACAAGCCCGCACCAGCGACCAAATTGACTTCCCTCTCCTAAAATTCTTCCAATTTTTCTAGCTCATCTAACAATTTTCTTTTTTGCTCGAATCCAAAAGCAAACAAATATTCATATGCAAAGCCATATATATATATATATATATATATATTTCAAATAGCTGATAGATGACACTTCAATAACCCACAACAAAGAGAAAATAAAAATCTAATACTAATTATAGACTCAAAGAAGACCAATAGCATTACTTGTTATTGCAAAATTAAAGGGTTTAAGATAGTGGTCCGTAATAAATAATAAAATCCGGATTGAAAACCATGGTTTCTTTCATTATCCACACATGTTGCAAACCAAAGCAGATCACATTGAAAATATTGGGCTATGAAATATTGGACAAAGACAAAACTTTTTTTCTGCGTAGACCGTAGCTTTTGTCTTCATAGTTTATACGTTAAATCGCGTGGGGAGAGATATGCAAAAGTCAGACAATCAAAAGCCAAATAGAAAATTAACAAATGGGGTTGAATAAAATAGCAGTTTTCTGCTATTAACTTAATCAGAAGTTGATTATTATGATTATCTCGTGAGTCATCACACGTTCTACTTCTTTCCCTTCTTTGCTGCTCTCTTTCTCCCTATATATATTGTATAATTCCCTCTTATCTAATATCCTCGCAAGCTCATCTTCTGGCGTTTTCAACACTAATCCAAATCCCAAATCAATTCTCTCTCTCTCTCTCTCTCATTCTTTCTTAGATTCCTAAACTTGTTCTCCCACAGAAAATAGCCGTTTTAAATTGACAAATGGATGTTTACCAGAGAGGTTTCATATCTGAAACTCCAAAAAGTGAAGAAGAGATGGATTTAAGGAAGGGTCCTTGGACTGAAGAAGAGGACTCCCTGCTCAAGGCGTATGTCAATATTCATGGTGAAGGTCGCTGGAATTCCGTTGCTCGTTTATCAGGTAGTAACTGTTTTTTCCACAATTATTTCTTTCCCTGTTACTTGATTAAACATGTCTGCTTCTCCATAATTGATAGAAACCAAAGAATTTTTAGCTATTATGCATCTATTTCAACATGCTTTTTTTTTTGGTGATACTGGTATGACATAAATGTATACAGGACTAAGAAGAAATGGAAAAAGCTGCAGGTTAAGATGGCTGAACTATCTGCGACCAGAAGTTAGACGAGGAAACATCAGCCTCGAAGAACAGCTGTTGATTCTTGAACTCCATTCTCGATGGGGCAACAGGTTTTTACTTGAATCGTATTGCTTCCCTCATTCATTCCTGAAATTCAATAAAAACGTGAATGATTTTAGCTAACCTTTTTTAATTTTGATCCTGAAACCCTGAAGGTGGTCAAAAATTGCACAATACTTGCCTGGAAGGACAGACAATGAAATAAAGAACTATTGGAGAACAAGAGTCCAGAAGCTGGCAAAGCATCTTAAATACGACGTCAACGGCAAACAATTCAGGGATGCCATGCGTTACGTTTGGATTCCTCAATTAATTGAACGGATCCGTACTTCATCCGAGTCCCCTTCCGGTCGAACTACCGGCACAACCACTGCCTACATGGATAGTATCAGCAACATAACCACCAGTCAAATCAACTATGCAAACGCAACTGGGTCGGTCCACGTTGACCCAAGTCTCCTGCCGCAGTCATCAGGCACTTCATCAGACTCCCTGGACACCCAAATCTCTACCGTTTCAAACCTGACAGACTGTTACAATCCACAAAACGCTTCAAACTACCCCAAAAACTTACAAAACCGGTTGGATTTACGCCCGGAAAGTGCAGCCGGCACATGCGGTAGAGATGATGGGGTTGAATTTCAGGCGACAGAAGAGCAGGGCCATGGTTGGTTGAGTGGTGGGGACTCGACGGAGAGTATGTGGAATGAAGAGAACATTTGGTTCTTGCAGCAGCAGCTTCATGATGATGTCTAACGATATGAATTCGCTTACGTGAAGTATCTATCTAGTTACAACTTTTATATTTAAACATTTTCCAGATTCTGTTTATCTGATGCAGTATTTTTCCTGCGTTTAAAAAACTAAGTTCGGCTAACTCCCCAAAATTGATCAAATTTTGGATTGTAAATGATTCACGCAACAAAGTCAGGATGATAGAGATATATTGCATTTAATTAGATAATTCTGACGAATATCATTTGTGTAATTTCTTTTCCCCGTTTGAGCATTTTATAGTTTAATGTTTAATCAAAACAATTTTACTACTATTGTAAAACATAAGGTCTTAGCTAGAAAGAAAGTGTCATACGTTCTTAGCAAACTCTAGCCTCTCTAAAAGATGAAGTTAAGTTTAATTTAATTAATTCATATAATAGTATTTAATAAGTATGAAATTTAAATTTTAATATTTATAATTTTTTATTTATGATTAGATTATGATTTTTTTT
>JBBYHO010160025.1:0-38665 GCA_038382025.1 Adansonia gregorii | reverse complement strand
TCCTCATATGCATATAGGAACGCTTGTTTTAAAAAGTATTTCAACTTAGATAAATTTTTATTTAACTTTATGGTGAAACTAGTACATGTAGTGATTATTTCCAAGAAATTTGAAAAAGGTCCATTCCAAGTCTAAATTCAACTAGAAGAAGAACAGGGACTATATACGAAAGGGTTTTATGTCTAAGTTGCCAAAGATCGGACATTTAAACCTTCACCAGAATAATTTGAAAGAGTTAGTCCAAATATGAGATTAGTGGAGGAATGTGAAGCAAACCCGGTTTACAAAAAAGTATGGACAGATAGCTTTCTTGCTTAAAATACATGGATGAATAGTTAGTTAGGGCTATGATTAGTTTTAAGATCCATTATTCTGATGTTTTTCATTCAATCAGCATGCCATGACTCGAACTATGGAAGAGATATTAGCTTCTTCAGGCTCAGGTCTTTAGAGGCGAGACATATCTTTTGCAAAGAGCATAATCTGATTAACTTTTGTAAAATAATTGAGTCAAGTTTTAGATTTGGGTTCCAAAGCCAACTACCATTATATCAAGCAGAAAAGGAACGCCAATATCATCTCATGGCAGAATCTACAAAAATATATCTAAGAGTGATCAAACACTAAGAAAGCTTTAGATGCATTCACCCTTGCTATATATGGGATGGCTTTCTTCCTAAGAGTGTTAGGACATCTTGAGGTGGTAGTAGTGGATTATTTGACTAGTTGAAAAGGAAAATATACTCAGCTCTAGTAATTCTAGCCAAGATGATTTGAGCATTAAATGCATGTGAAAAAAGGGTTAAGAGAGATTCTTTGGAGATGCTTTGTTATTATGTATCTAGGCTCAAAGTCATTTGTAGGGTGAATGAACAAATAAAGCTAAACCATGCTTCCTATATTCTGTCCCTCTGCAAGAATTAATTAAAAAAGAATAGCGAAAGTCTAAAACTAAGAAACATTGGGTTGAAATGCTCAAGAACTTGGCTTCTTCTGATATAACTTGGAGGGCACCATGGTTTTCACAAAAATGCTTTATATATTAGTGTGGTAATCTTTTATATGTGCTTTTATCAACATATAGGGCACCAGGGGTTATGTGCCATTATTGGTCCTAAACAGTATGGGTCGTAGTAATTCATCCCTATGACTTTAATTTGGCTAGTGTTAACTTGAAATATCAAGGTAAGGATTACAAAAAGTTGTTTAAGATGGCCACTTTACATGGGAGAGAGAGGTATGAGTCAAGATTATGTGCATACACGGATAAGACCACTCTAAGGTATGTTACTGGGAGGAGATTTCAAGGTTGTAACATAATCATTCTTGGCTCAAATAGGACCATTCCTTGAGTATCTATTTAGTTGAAACTTATTATGCCATCAGAGATCAATTTGATTAAGGAAGAAGCTACCAAGGAACGAAAAAGAATAAGTGACGAGAATCAGCAACTCCAAGAGTAAGTTGCCTATTTACGAATGAAGATGGAAGCAAAAGTAAAGAAAATTAAAAAAATAAAAGAGAAGTACAATCTAATGAAGAATGAATAGGTTAAACAGAACAAGAAAAGGAAACTTGTTAGGATATTCGAGAGTTCCAGTAGCACTATTAAAGGGATGAAGGCAAAAATGCATAAGCTTAATGAAGAGTTGAAAGTATGAAAGGTTAAAGCTTTAGAAAGAGAAGCCAAGCAAACTATTCTAAAAGAGAAAGAAGAAGGCATGCTGATACACGTCTCTAGTTAAGAAGGTCTATTGAAAAGAATAAACTCTCTAAGTTGCCTTGAATAGAAAGCATGGAATGACATTTTAAATGCTCAAGGAAAGATAAGGTCTCACTATAACTATTGCAATGATGGGACTAAAATTACAATGCATGGTAGATGATATTTATGCCTTGGTGTAAGCATACCATAATCTAGATGCATATTAGGCTGATAGCCTATGCTAGGCCTAAGATGATGGTAGATGATGGGCGACTAATTTTTTTGGCTAGCAAATCTATATCGATCGTCTTATAGAATAGATCCACCAACTATCATCCAGTAAGGAAAATGCTGGAGAGTGTTAGAGACTTACAATTGTAAATTAATCTCATAGGACAATATGAGCATGTTATACTTCAGTCTTTGGATAAGGCTCAGAGACAATATGATCAAGTTAGGAAGTTCGTTAAATGCAATCCCTACATGATCAACAATGTGAACATGTAATTTGTCATAAAGTTAATGGAAAATTTTTGGGTTTAAAATCTTTAGTTAAAGCAAGCATCCCTTCAAGTGCATTCATATACTCATACCATATATACATATGTCTATACATATGCATACATACATACATACATATATACATGATTACTTTCATTAGTTCATAAGGAAAAATTAATTAACTCAAAGAAAAGTAGACTTGTTAAGGTCAACATTGCAAACTTAAAAAGATTGACTCAACCATTACCCATCATCAATACCATACTAGATTTAGAACGAGAAGAATGGCAAAGGATCACTTAGCAAGAGTGGAAAAATTAAAAGAAATCATTGATAGGCCTAGAAGCCATGCTAAAAAGGCAAAAAAAACTGCAAGCTAAGATCATAAAGAATAATGGAGTTGTTAATGGCAAGGGAGCGAGTTCATTAATAGCTAGAGGTAAATGTTGATACTCTTGTCGAGGGATTCGATAAGTACTAGTTGATGAGCAAACAACTAATGCTCTAAATGCACAGCTAGCTAATATCTAAAATATGCAACTAATACTTCAGTCATCATTATTAACCTTAATGCTTTTTCTCAAAGGGCAAGTGCAAGAATTACGATCGCCCATCATTAGGCCTTAGTGTTGATGAAGACGAAAAGAGTAAATAAAAAGGTAAAGAGCAAGCTTAAGTAGAGATAGGGAAAGATAAATTACAACTGCTTCAGAGAAAACTAAAAGCCATTAAAGAGGCTAAACTATATATCAGTGTGGATGTTGAGGACCTTAGTCTAGTACCAAATGTAGTCTTTCCATCGAAATCTAAAATGCTCAAGTTTAAAAGTACAAAGGCACCACTTTTCTTCAAGCACACATAAAAATGTTCATCAGGAAGATGGCTAGTTTTGCCTAAAATACCAAGCTTCTAATTCACTGTTTTCAAAAAAGCTTGTCTAGATCTGTTTTAAGGTGGTATAATGATCTAAACTGCACTCAAATTCAATGCTGGACTGACTTGGCGAATTTATTTCTTCAATAATATAAACATACACCTGAATGAGTTCCCGATAAACTGACTTTTCAAATATCGAAAAGAAGTCTACTAAACATTTTAAGGAATATGCACAAAGATAGAAAGACATGGCCTCTCAGGTTCAACCTCCCTTGACTAAGAAAGAAACCATAATGCTTTTTGTGAGCAGCTTGCATCCCCCTTATTATGAGAAATTAGTAGGGAATGCAACTAAGAAGTTTGCTGATCTTGTTATTTCTAAAGAGATGATTGAAACAGTTGTAAAAGATGGCAAAATCATGACTAAAGAGTCTTCTACTAGAAAGAAGCTAGGGACAGCAAAAAAAAGAAGCTCTGTCGGTTAACTATGCTAGTCAACTATACCATCAAGGACCTTGTTTATATCACTAAAACCAAAGATAACAAACCCAAAATACCTACTCTCTTTACATCTCAGAGTTTTAACTTCAATATTAACCCAAAACACCATTTTAAACCTTTCTTCATAAAACCAACCAAGACTTAATGTTAATCCACTAACCCAAAAAGCAACTAACCTAGATTTTACTATAAAGCCTTTCTTTACTCTTATAAGGAAATGATTGATAAGCTTTTTGAGGCATGGTTAGTGACTTCAATATTTTCTAAACCATATAAAAGTAATTACCCTAGCTGATTTGATGCAAATCTACATTGTGAGTATTATGTTGTAGTAGGTCATTCGATTAAAAACTGTATAGCCTTCAAGCAAAAGGTCCAAAGTTTTCTTAAGAAAGGCATTTTTTGAATTAATAATATCTAGCACCTAATATGGCACAAATCCCTTACTTGATCGTATCGAACTGAGGATTTAATGCTTTAACTACTAAAAAAGAGAGATGTAAGAAGTCAAAATTCCAAAAAGCTCAGACTCCAATAGAAAAAGTATAGGCAATATTGATTGAAGGTGGGATCCATGGTCAAAATTATGAAAGTATCAAAAGCCAGTCTAATATTGGTGCTAGCTTCTGTAAATGTGAAAAAATATCATGAAACACTTTGTAAAATTGCCTAAAGATTTTAGCCATAATCCAAAGAATAATGGATAATAGTGAATTTAAGTTCTTTGAAAAAGCTGGACTAAAGAAAAAAATTTAGCTAACATGGTTGGTGAAGGATCATTGCTACTACTTAATAGCATTAGTCGCCTTCTTCTTATTCATTGCAACAAACCAAAAACCACACTACCTAACATTAAAGTTACTCCTAGACTCATTTTCAGAGTACTAATTTCATTCTTGTATCAAAATAACAAACAGGTACTGTCGAAATATGATAGTAGGCTGATAACTCTAAAAGTTGTTATAAGCTAAATGGCTACTATCAACATAACAAGGGTAATCCATATAACAAGGAATCGTCATGTCTATGATCCCAAAATTAGTAAAACTAGTACCAAAACCAAGTTAAAATGACATAAATCTATAAAAGTAATAGTTACTGAAGAAAACCCGTAGAAGTATAAAAATCAATCAAGGAAAAAAATACTATCAAATTTTTTGTTTATTAAACATAGTGAGTACAGTATAGTAGAGCAGTTGAAATAGCAGTTGGCAAAGATTTCTTTGTTGACCATGTTACTTAGCTTAGAAGTGCATCAAAATGTTTTCTTGAAAGTGCTTAACTAGGCTTATATACCTCAAGACATTTCTAGAAATAAGCTGGATCACCTAGTAAATAACATTATTGCTGACAATTTCATTTCATTTAGTGACGATGAAATCTCAGTAGGGAATAACACTTCAACAAAACTTCTTCACATAACTCATTATAAAAGGACCATATCGCCCAAAGTCCTTATTGACAATGGATCAGCTTTGAATGTAATGCTGCTGATCACATTGTCAAACTTGTTAGTTAATGTCACTTAGATTAAGCATAGCCATACAGTCGTTAAGGTATTTGATGGGATAAAAAGAGAAATCAAGAGGACATTTTAATCACTTTAGATATTGTTCTTTGCCATTTGAGATCAAATTTCATGTGATAGACATTATCACAGCATATAATTATTTGCTAGGATGACCATAGATTCATTCTATGGGGGTTATCCCATTATCTCTACACCAAAAAGTTAAATTCATAGTTAATGAAAAATGATTAGTCTATCCAAGGAAAAAGACATCATAGCCATGACTTTTACTGAGGCCCCTTATGTTGAAGCGCATATTGAAATTGAAGAGTGCTCATTCAGATCCTTTGAAATTATCGAAGGCATATTTGCTACAGAGGGGTTTGTAATCCTAAAACCTAGACTTTCAAAGAGTATTCGTATGGGCCTTAAGCTTATATTCAGGAAAAGAGCTCCAACTAAAAGTGGACTTGGGAAATGCTTGTAAGGTACCAGTTGATCCATCAATATCATCAACAAAAAAGACAAGCACAGATTGGGCTTCCAGTTGAAGTAAACTAAAAAGAAGAAATTTGAAAATAGATCTTGAAAAAAAGGGCTAGCCCAAGCCATCGATCAATAGTCAGGCCGAAAATCGACCCACTACCTTTTATTGGATAATTTTTTTATTATGAAAGGGTTATTAATGCAAAAACTGAAGAAAGAAAAACCAATGAAGTTATTATAGTGGTTAATGAAGCTTTCGAGAAGTGTCAGGTGGCCACCATTAACAAGATAGCAAAGAGCCAAATGATAATCATGGGATCTATCATTGTTCTCCTAGATATGTCTTGAAAAATTAGACTTGTGCTGAGAGAACTGTAATGCTTAGGTCTGTTTCAAAGTAATCTTGGGAGTCATCTAAGAATCTTTGTATGTAAATTTGAAATGTCAAATTATCATTTACAGAAATGAAAATGCATATAACCTTTTGTCTATGTCCAATTTCTTTTCTACCAAATTTTTTCCTTTTTACATATATTTACAGAAATCATGTCATACATTTATTTGCCTATTCATTTTCTCTTTTTACTTTTAAAGATTTCCACTCAAGAAGAAGTGGATAATCCTAAGCATGATTCAAAGGTTGATTTTGAAGAGGCTATTTGCTTGAACGAGGTCGATTTCAAAAAAGATGTTTATGATTATACTTTATCACTCGATTTGCTAAAAAAATCGAGTGAAAGGATGAACAGATAATGCTACATGAAGAATCCACAAAGATGATAAATTCGGGGAATGATAAGGATGATGGAGAAGAAGTCAGAATAGGGATTACCCTTATGCCTATCACTAACGAAGATTTATAAATTTGCTTAGGGAATTTTGAGTTGTTTTTGCTTGGTCTTACCAAGACATGCTAGGGTTAGATACAAAAATCATAGTCCATAAATTACATCTGAAACTAAAATGTAAAGTAATTCAGAAAAAGTTGAAAAAAATAAAACTCAAAATGTTTTTAAAAATAAAAAAAGTAAAGAAACAATTTGCTGTTCGATTTCTCGAGGTAGTCAAATATTGTCCTAGTTCTCAAAAGGGATGCTGAGTTAAAATATGTGTAAACCACTGAGACCTAAATTGAACAAGTCCAAAAGATAATTTTTGTCTTCCTCGTATAAATTTCTAGTTGATAATATCATGAATAACTGTATGTTTTCTTTCATAGATGGATTCTCGAGGTATATTTAGATAAAATGGTGCTAAAAGACATGAAAAAGACCACATTTTGTCACAATGTGGAGAACTTTTGTTATAAGGTAATGTCTTTTAGACTAAAAAATGCTAAGGCAACTTATTAGATGGTAATGGTCACTTTATTCCATGATATAATGCACACAGAGATAGAGGTATCTGTGGATGACATGATTACCAAGACACTTTAGGAGGAAGAGCATATAATAGATTTACGAAAGTTGTTTAAAAAATTGAAAAAATATTAATTAAAATTAAATATGGCAAAATGCAATTTTGGCTCAAGATTGGGCAAATTATTAGGCTTCATTATGAGTAAAAAAGGGATTGAAGTTGATTTGGATAATATCAAAGCCATATAAGAATTGCCATTCCCGCGTACGCAAAAAGAAGTGTGAAGTTTCTTAGGAAGGTTCAATTATATTACCAGATTCATATCCTAACTCACAGGTAAGTGTGTCCTATATTTGGCTTTTGCAAAAATAAAATCCTGATGGGTGGAATGAAAATGCCATGAAGCATTTTAAAGAGTTAAGCATCATTTTTATAATCCACTAGTGTTGGTGCCACCTGTACCAGGATATCTTTTAATTTTGTATTTATCAGTATTTAAGAAGTCTATGGGTTGTAGTTAGGATAGCAAGATAAGATAGGAAAAAAAGAGCAAGCGATTTATTAGCTTAGTAAGAAAGTTCTTGATTATAAAGTAAGTTATTCTCAAATAGAAAAGACATGTTGTCCTCTAGTTTAGGCTGCAAGAAGGCTTTGACAAATCATGTTGTATCATACCACATGGCTAATCACCAAAGTAGACCTGATGAAGTATTTATTCAAAGCATCAATTTCATCAAGAAGGATAGCTAGATGGTAAGTCTTGCTTTTGGAATATGATATGGTTCATGTGAGTCAAAAGGTAATCAAATGGAGTGTTATTGTTGAATTCCTTGCAAGTCAGGCACTTAATGATTATCAGCTGTTGAGTTTTAACTTTTTATGAGGATTTAATGAATATTTTGTAGAAAAAAAGAAAGACATTGGATGAATTAAAATGGAAAATGTATTTTGATAGAGCATCAAATGCTTTAGGCTATAGAATAGGGGTGATCTTGATATCTCCAAAAGAGGACTATTACCCTTTCATTACTTGATTAGACTTTAACTGTACAAACAATATAGTAGATTATGAAACATGTGTTTTGGGACTTCGAGTAGTTATGGATAAAAAAGTTCAATTATTAAAAATATATGGAAACTTAGCCTTAGTGATTTATCAATTGCGCAAAGAATAGGGAACTCAAGATTTGATGATGCGACAATATAGAAAGCTGATTCTAGAATTGCTTGAAGAGTTCAAGAAGGTGGAATTTATTCACCAGAACCAAGATGAGAATCAAATGGAAGATGGTTTAGCCACCTTGGCTTTGATGTTTAATGTAAATAAAGGGCAAAAGGTAACATCAATTAGATAGGCATATACGAGTCTTCTGTGCACTGTTGCATGTCAAAATAAAAGTAGATGGTCTTCCATGATATATGACATCAAAAGATATCTCAAGGATGAAGCATACACAAAAAATGCCTCTAAAATTGAAAAAAGAACTTTAAGGAAGATGGCAATGAATTTTGTCTTAGATGGAGAGATTCTTTATAAGAAGAGTTATGATCAAATATTACTAAGATGAGTTGATGCTCATCAAGCATAGAAGATATTGGAAGAAGTGCATAAAGGGATTTACGGTATCCATAAGAATGAACACAAAATGACGAGGTAAATCATGAGATGGGTTATTTCTAGATGACTGTGGAAGGTGATTTTATTAAATATGCTAGGATCTATGCTGACAAGATCCATGTACCACCTTTACCATTGCATGTCATAACCATACCATGGCCAGTCTCCATATAGGGCATAGATATTGTTGGACCAATTACCTCTATAGCTTTGAACCGTTATCACTTCATTTTTGGTGGCTATTGATTATTTCACCAAATAGGTTGAAGTAGCCTCTTATACAAATATAACAAGGTTAACAGTGATAAAAGTTTTTAGGACTAACATCATTTGTCTATTAAGATCTTTAAAAGAATTATAACAGATAACACCTCTAATTTGAATAATAAATTGATGACAGAAGTGTGTACCCAACTCAAAATTTCTTATCATAATTCAATGACATACCATCCAAAGATGAATGAAGCTATAAAGGTGATTAATAAGAATATTAAGAGAATCGGGAAAATGTTAGAGACTACAAAGATTGGCATAAGAAGCTCCTTTTACTTTTTTGACTTATATAACTTTAGTCTAAACTTCAACTAGGGCAATGCCTTACTTGTTAGTCTACGGTATAAAGGCTATCTTACCAATTGAAGTGGAGATCCCTTCACTTTGGATTCTAATGGAAATTAAGTTGTAAAAAGGTGAATGGGTTCAAGATTGTTATGAGCAGCTAAGCTTCGTGAAACAAAAAAGGCTAAAAGCTATTCAACATAGGTAGATGTACCAGAAAAGAATGATGAGATCTCATGATAAGAAAATTCATCCCAAGAAATTCCATGAGGAGGAATTAGTGTTAAAAAATATTTTGCCTGAACAAAAGGCTCTTAAGGGCAAATAGGCACCTAATTCGAAAAAGCTTTACATTGTCCAGAAGGCATTTTCAAGAGGAGTATTCATATTGGCAGAAATGGATAAAGAAATTCTATTAAACCCCATTAATTTAAATAATGTAAAAATATATTATGCCTAAAAAAAAGAGAGAAAAAAAGAAAAAATTAGATGAAAACTTGAAAAAGGTATCCAATCAAAGGCAGTGTAAGGGGGAGACTTTAGGCCAAAAATCCAAAACGATGGCTCAAGCATTTGAAAGGAATAACTACAATACAATTTGCTAGAAGACTAGTTTGAAAAAGGCGTAGTATGATCAAAAACATTTTTAAGGGATGGATCTTCATGAAAGTAAACCTTTTGTTCAGGGAAAATCTTTGAAAAGCTAAATGGGAGATTTGTTTATCTGAATAATATCCAAATCTTTTTTATACTTCACCATCATTTTTAAAATAACTAATTTTATATCTTCTTTTGTTGTTGTAATAAAACTGTATATTTTCATTCATACCATTGTTAAATTGTATTTTTGACCCTACTAACATTTTTGCTAAATGAAAAATAACATTTTAAGCAAATGAAAATTGATGAAAACATGACAATTTGATTTCTCTACATTACTTTCAATAAATCAAAACATTATAGGGATCTTAGTCAGTAATCCAAAGTCTTTTGAACATTTTAGCAAGAATTAGGGTGGATGAACTATGTATTCCCCATCATTATCTTCTTCTTCAATCTATATCAATTTGTTCTGGCTATTGATAGGAAATTTTAGAATCAAAACATTGTAAGGATTTAGTCAATAATCTAAAGTCTTTCGAATATTTTAGGAAGAATTAGGGTGGACAAACTACATATTCCCTATCATTGTCTTCTTTTTCAATCTATATTAATTTGTTCTAGCTGTTGATGAGAAATTTTGGATACAATATATTCCCAATCATGTTCTTTTTTTTCAACTCTTAGATGATATTGGTGCATCATCTAGTTTAACTTCTCAGGAGCAAGTGTATCTTATCCATAATAACTTTTAAAGATGCCCTCATATTCAAATTTAAGCACTGGATCCCCTTGTCAAAAAGAAAAAGATATCCAATGCTTTCTGAAGATGCTTTCAATTTCTAAGCAAAAATATAGGCCATTCCATCAAATGAAGAAGAAATACTTCTTATATTTTCTAAAAAGATAAATTCAACTTCAAAATAGGCTAGATTAGACATTGATAAAGGAAATTAAATCATTTATTATTTGCATTCCTCATGCATTTTCATTCACATTTAATAATTTACAGATCTTAAATTGAATATGATATTGAAAGAGCCTTTCGGTATGTTAATTATTTCAAAACTGAAAGGTAAACCTCACATTGATTTAAGCAATCCAAATATGAAGCATTTTTACCTCATTCATTGTATCAATTTTGCCCTCTTTAACTCTTTTTGCCAAGATTACATCCTGGTCACCCTCGTTTAACTATATCGATTTTGCCTTGATCAACTTTTAGACCAAGGTTACATTTCAGTCACCCTTATTTGACCTTATCAATTCTACCCTAGTTAACCCTTTAGACCTAGCTTACATCCTTATCTCCCTCGCTTGACTGTATTATGTTTGCTTTAGTCAACTTTTAAACGAGGTTACATCTTAGTCAATCATATTTAACTGTATTAGTTTTGCCTTGGTCAACCTTTTAGACCAAGCTTACATCCTAGTCACCCTATTTGACTATGTTAGTTCTGCCCTGGTCAACCTTTAGACCAAGGTTACATCTTGGTTACCCTCGTTTGACTATATTGGGTTTGCCCTAGTCAATCTTTTTAATCTAGTTACATCCTGGCCACCCTCATTTGACTGTATCGATCCTACCTTAGTCAACCTTTTAAACCCAAGTTATATCCAGGTCATCATTGCTTAACTATATCGGTTTTGTCCTGGTCAACCCTCTAGACCTAGCTTACATCCTAGTCACCTTCATCTAACTGTATCGATTTTGCCCTGCTTAGTCATCTAGATCTAGGATTACATCCTCGTCATCTTTGCTTGACTGTATTAGTTTTACCTTGGGCAACCCTTCTAGACCTAGGTTATATCTTGGTCAACTTTGTTTGACTATATTGATTTTGCCTTAGTCAACCTTTTAGACTTGGTTTTCATTATAATCAACTTTCCTATCTTAAGCTAGCTCTTACGCTCGATTATTTATTTTTAATGAATTTATTTAATGAAGTTTTATTTTGTTTCTTTTATTGTTTATATTTTTTTGAAAAATATTACAACCCAAATAAAACTATGTTGATTTGGTCTTTACCTGGTTCCTTATTCTTAGCAATGATCAAAAGAAGGGTGGCTATAGACACCTAATTTTTTCCGAGTCTTTTTTTAAGTACTCTCAATTATCCGAGACTAGGAATATGGTTGTCGCTCTAGTAAGGGTTCACCTTTGCTAAGGAATTTTCACATTTTTATAACTTATTCCGTCACACATACATGATCGTATTGACACGTTGAAGACCGATCTCAGATAAAAAGATGAATATTAAAAAGAAAAATTTTGTTTTTAAATATTTTCTTGCCAAATTTAGAAAATCATTCCTCTGAATGATATCACATTTAAATTTCTCATTTTATATATATTTTTAGATTTTTTCATAAAGCTTAAAAAATTAACTGTCGCATATTTTTACCAATACTTGTGTATTACTTTTTCCAATATGCATTCCACAAAAAAAAATTCAAGAAAAAATAAGTATTGATATTTTTTACCACAAGGTGTCAAATTGTCAATTTTGTTAATTAATTTTAAATTTTTACACTATCGCGAGTATTATGATTATGAAATTTTTTAGTTAATTCTATTTTGGATTTTAGAATTTCACCTTTTTAGTTTTGATAATTAATATTTTAAATAATATGTTGTATTTGATCCATTTTATATAATTTTCAGTGTATACTTTCAAATTTTCTCAATTCTTAAATACGAACTTGTCGTTATGTTTAAAATTTTTGGCAAAATTTTCTCGAGTTTTTAACTCCAAAATTCTTGAAATATTTCATTTGACCACCATGAAATTAGTTTTTCAAAATTCATTTTATTTTATGAGTTTCGTATTTTTTTTGAAATTTTCCATTTTCAAGAGATGGAGTTTTCTACTCCATAAATTCTTTTAAGAGGAATTTTTCGAGTTTAAGATTTTTAAATTCATTAAATATTTTTATTAAATTTTTATTACATTAGTTATTAAAAATTTAATTTATTTTATGAGTTTCACATTTTTTTTCAAATAACAAATGTTTCTATAAAAGTTTTCTCATAAAATTTTATAAGTTTTGGATTTTAGTTGTTTTTTCTTGCACATAAGACTTCTCAAAAAATTTTCTTGCAAAATTCAATACTTGAAATCATTATAAAAAATTTATTAATTTTATTTTAGGCAAAATCTCTTTAATGGGACTGAAAATTTCAAATTTTGTAAATAGGCCTAATAAGCCTAAAAATTTCTCAATAAGTTCAATGACCTTACCGAACCCATTTTCTTGATTTTCTACCAAGCCAATTTCCTTCTCGAAAAGCCTACAAAGCCCACTTAATCTCTAATTTTTCAACAAAGTCCACTAACATTTTTCTTCTTGATTTTATATCAAATTTTTTCTATGGAATTTGATTGGACTTGTCATATGATTAAATTCTTAATTGGATTTGTTGTGTGAAATTTTCTCGACTATATGAACTTTAATTTGTTATCATTTTTTCATGGAATTTTCAATTAGGATTTTTCCACCTTAATTGCTTTTATTTCTTTACTTCTATTATTATTTTTACTTGTAAATTTAAAGTAATTTTATTTTTACATAATTAATTTTATAATTTGCTAATTTAGTTATTTGAAATTCAATTTGATTGAATTCTTTTCTAACTAATTCCATCAAGCAGGACAAAAATGATGCATGATCATTATGCCACCTAAACTAGCATAATCATGATAATAGGATGGTAGCTTGTAAGAAAAGATGACAAAGGCAGGGGCATATGAAACAACAATCATCATTTTCCAATCTAACAAGTTAACTAATTAATAAATAAACAAAATTAAAAAAAAAGCATTGAAAAGGCATGGAAATTTAACCAAGGAGGATTTTCTTCAAGCACTCTTAGTTTAGAAGCCAAAGAAAAAAGGAAAAAAAGAAAGTAAAACAGAAAAAAATTTAACTTTTTTCAAAAGCTTTCAAGGTAGTTTTTTCCTAAAAATTCATGTTGTTTATTTCATCTTCTATTTTTATTTATTTCATTTTCATCTTCTTGAATTCTTGATGATAATTTCATGATCCTTACTTATTAAGGTGATTAGGCTTAAGCTATGGCATAATTCATGATTTAAAAGCTAAGCTTGGAACCATGACCATTCTTTTTTGTTTTTGTTACCTTAGAGTATTTTAAATATTTTTAGCATTCCATTGGTCCTTCAATGGGGTGCTAAAAATATTAAAACCTTTCATATTCTTCCAATTCTCTATTAGGGTACGAAAGGAAACTTTTGAAAATTTAGAGACTTAATGGCATTTTTGCATGTTAGGTTACTTTAAAATTTAAACTATCCATCTAGTGTATTTTGGTCCGAAAAAACATTTTTAGCATTTTAAATCAATTTAGGATAAATATTTGATTTCAAGAAATTTAGGGACCTATTAGCAATTTTTATACTTTCAATCATTTTTTCATCTAAATTAGCTATTTAGAGTAAAATTCATCATTACTTCTCTTTTCATATCCTTTAGGGTTTTTAAGATACTTTCACATTAAAGGTACACCCTAATGGCTTTTTGGTAATTTTTTTAGAATTGAGTCTTAGGTAGTCATCAAGATGCTTTTATGCCAAAGATGTGCATTTAGGATTGGTTCACCTTTTTATGATCGTTTTCGAGTCCTTTGAGGTTACTGAGATACTTTCACATTAAAGGCACACCCCATGGGTATTTTAGTAATTTCTTTAAAAATAAATTCTTAGGTAGTCATTGTCGCAAATGGCCCGAATATAAATCCTAACTAGCCCGACGTAAAATGGCAAATGTATCCATTGTTTCTATATAAATATCTATATATAATTACTCCTTTTTGTTTATAAGGGCCTATGTCATGATTATTATTTTTTATTTTTCGTACCTAGGGCTCGAGTTGTCGAGATGAATCGCTCACCTAACTTCTCTGTATAGTCATTGTGAAATGACCATTTTTTTGAGTCACCACAAATCTGTTTTGGCCAGGTGAGATTTAACACCTATTGGAGTTTATATTTTAAGGGTTACAGCACCTATAAAAACAAACTCTGAGGTTTGCGCTTATACCAGAGATCACTTATAAGAGTGTAGGAGTCGGTTACAATCACAAGTAAGGATCGACTTTCTTGTGACACTCGACAATTGATACTTTATTAATCATGTGTTAAAATAAATTTTATTTTTACTCGGTTTCAACATTTGGTATTTAATTATAATTCTCGTAATATTTTATTAAACAAATTTATTATTTTAGGAAAGTCAAATTTTATGACGTTTAGAAATCACAAATTATTTGTACCTTATCGGGGAACCAAGTGGACATGAATTCTCTATCGTCTCTTGTTCAAGAACCATGCGAAATCTGAAAGTTTTTTTTTTGACGTCAAAAAATCTCGACTTCCTATTTGAAAAAGGTATCTCACTATTAAAATAATATGTAAAATTTCTCAAAAATCCTACGTATTAATTTAGTTAGGAGATTTTGCCTTATTTATAAAAATAATTTTATTATTGAAAATATGGAATCTATGAACTAGAGATGACCTAATATGTACTTCCGATGTGAAAGTATCTTAATACATGTATAGGATTTGGTTTTAATGCAAAAATATGAAAATACGCCTAAGTTATGCCTTCTACATGAAAGTATCCTGATAACCCCTAAAAGACTTTAAAATGATTGAAAAAAGGTGAACCTATCCTAAATATGCACTTTCAACCTAAAAGCATCTTGATAAAAAAATTATCAAAATACCTTTAGGGTTTACCTTCGATGTGAAAGTATCTCGATAACCTTAGGAGACCTTAAAATGACCTAAGAAGGCTAAACTAATGCTAAAGTATTCATCTTTGCATAAAAGCATCCTAGTGAGTGAAATTACTAAAATGCCTTTGAGGTAAACCTTTGACGTGAAAGTATCCCAATAACCCTAATGAACCTTAAAATGCCCTTGGAAGGCTAAACCAATCCTAAATATTCACCTCTGGTGTAAAAGCATCTTAATGAGCAAAATTACCAAAATGCCCTTAAGGTATATCTTCAACATAAAAGTATCCCAATAACCCTAATGGACACTAAAATGATCAAAAGTAGATGAATATAGTCTAAATGGAAAAGCTAAAATTTTAAGTATGACTTAAAATGGAAAGTTTGTACTCAAGCCCCTAAATTTTCGAAAATTACATTTCATATCTTTCGAAAGATCGAACAAATATGGACAGTTTTAAAAATTTTTATATCCCTACGAAAGGCTAAAAAAATAATAAAAATCTTTAAAACTACTAAAATGTCCATTTTGCCCCCTAAATATTAAAATTTGCTATTTAGTCCCTAAATGTTATAAAACTTTCATTTTAGTACCTACAAAATAAAACAACCTACAAATAAAATCATAAAAATCACATGCAAATATATATAAAAAATACAGCAAAATACCAACCGAGATTTGGCCAAACACCTTGGCCTTTAAAAAATATATGTTTCTAGAATTTACAAAATGACCTTTAACTTTGGAAAATTATATTTCAACCCCTATGTAATAAAATATCACAAAACATCACAAGTCACCAAATTAGCAAAGAATAAACAAAGAAAACATGGCAAAAATATGTAAAAAGGTTTGGCCAAGCACATTTAGCCATAAAGCATAAATTTTCATATTTTACAATTTAGTCCCTAAACTTTTTAAAATTATAAAATGACCCATAAAGTGTTAAAAATGCCTAAATTATGTTTATAAAAGCATGAATCATAATTTTTAAGGCCCATAAAGCTCTTGGCCAGGCCAGAAATGGCCTAAAATATTTTCATGAATATTACAATTTAGTCCCTAAGTTACAAATATTACTAAATAACATAAAAACCTTAAAATTAAGCAAAAATAAACACAAAATGATCATTACCAAACCTAAATGCATTTGGCCAAGATCAAAAAGCATGGGATTTATACATGATTTGATAAAAGAAATCATGAAAATAACATAAATAACCATTATTAAGGATAAATAAACATAAAATTATAAAATAAATACAAAACAAAATCAATCAAAATATGAATCATCAAAATAACACCAAATAAATAACTCAAAATTAAATATAATCACAACAAAATCAGATTCACAACAATAAAAATACATTTCGTAAAAAATTTGCAAGAAAAAATCACGAAAAGAAAAAAAAATAAAATCACCATGTTTAGCCTTTCAACATGGATGGAAATCCACGAGCGTTAATATGGTTTTGAATCATAAATGAGATGGAAATTGAAGAAAACAGAAGAAAAACAAAAAAAAAAAAGAATGAAGCTTATATCTTAACAAAGCTTGGAAAACTAAAAATTTTCAAGTGGTTTTTTTCTCTTTTTTTTAGCCAACCCAAAACTATTTCTAACAACAAAATCCTCCCTCTATTTATAAGAGGGAGAAATGGTGAAGAGATCAAAAGATCCCTTGGCTGAAAGCTTTCTTTTTCTTTTGTTTTTAATTTGTTTATTTTATTTTATTTTTTTATTTTATTCATTAATTTTCATCAAAAGTTAAGATACATTAATTTGATTTGTAATTAGTGGTCATTCACAAATATATTGTTATGATTGTATTGATAACATCACTACTTGGTAATTAGAAACTAACTAATTTGGTTAGTGAAATGTTGGACATAACTACACTAGTTTCCATGAAACTAGTAGAAAACAAACAATACTTAAAATAAAATTAAAAATTAAAAAATTAATAATCATAAACAAAATTTAGAAATGAAATAATCAAAAAAGCTAATTGCAACTTAAAAACTCGTAAGTTATATGAGAAAAATTCGTTCGAATAAAAATTAATATATATAAAAAAATTCAAAACTCATCCAATTACTTAAATTTTCAAAAATTGAATTAATATGAATTAAAAAAATAATATTTGAAACATTTTTAAAATTATAAACTCAAAAAATCTTATGAGAAAAATTTACAGAGTGAAAAACCTGTATTTCAAAAACAACAAAATTATGAAAGAAAATGAAAATAAAATAAAATAAAATGAGTTTCTCAAAACTAATTTAATATGAATTTAATAATAATATTTGATGAATTTTAAAAAATAAAAACTTGAAAAAGTCCCATCGAAAAAATTGAAGGAGTAGAAAACTCCGTATATTAGAAATAAGGGAAATTTTAAAAAAGAGCAAAACTTATAAAATAAAATGAAATTTTTAAAATTGATTTAATATGAATTTAATGAAGATATTTCAAGAATTTTAAAAATATATTTTCAAAACTTGATAAGAAGCTATTAAAAAATAATTTTTTCTTAAATCTTCGTTTTGTATATCCAAAATTAGAGATTAAAATATGACTTTTTTGTTACGTGAACTTACGACTATTTAACTTATGACTAAAAAGGTCTTGAAAATGTCTTGTTCATCTGAAACAGATCATTCCTGATGAGGATGGCCATTAAATTATTGGTTCTAGATATTTAGGATTATTGTAAAAGAGACCTAGACGAAATTAGGTATCTACAGTTATCGGGATGCTTTTATGCCAAAGATGCGCATCTAGGATAGGTTCACCTTTCTATGATCGTTTTCAAGTCTTTTAAGGTTATCGGGATACTTTCATGTCAAAGATAGACCCTAAGGGCATTTTGGTAATTTTTTTAAGATCGAGTCTTCCGCAGTTATAGGGATGCTTTTATGCCAAAGATGTACATTTAGGATAGGTTTTCCTTTTTTATAATCTTTTTATGTCTTTTAGGTTGCTTGGATACTTTCACGTCGAAGGCATAGTTAAACACATTTTGGTAATTTTGCATAAAGACTAAGTTCTATGTGATTACTAGGATACTATCATGTCAAAGGTACACATTAGGAGTAGGTTCATTTTACATTGTTATAGGGTTTTAGAATGTTCTATAAATATTTTCAATGAAAATAAATTTTTTTTACAAGATTTTATAGCATGTTATAGCATTCGGCATCGTTTAACATCTCATACATCATAGGGTTCACTATATGCATTTGAGTTGATATCTAAATAGGTATATAAATTGCTCCTTCATTTGGGAAGAATAGCCAAGGCACATCGATCCTAGGCATAGGTACTTTACATCCTAGAAGATATTGTTATGCCTGTGTGAAAGGGTACTCATAAGGACAGATAATTTGGAAACTAACACCACTATGGAGTTTAATGGGAGTTTAAAGGCAAATGCAAGTGCACGGTGTGTGTCAAGAAAACAATCAAACCTTTTGTTTGCCCTCGTATTACCATATTTATTAATTGAATCTATTCAAAAACAAAGCAGTCCATAATGATCACATGACAAAAATCATAACAAATAAAATACTACTACACAAAAATGGAAGGGGGTTAGATTTGAATAATGATTAAAAATTAAAGAAACCAAAAACCAAGTAAGAGACAGCTTGTTGTAGGCCTAACTTTCTAAATTGTTCCCTAGTAAAGCCACCAAGCAACTATGTTATGCTTCATCATGAAAGGGAGTACGCACGATTTAAAAATATTTATGTATGGGAAAATGATAAAAGTCTGAACAAGGAAGTGTTATCTTGATTGGGACTCTTTTTCTGTAACCCAAGAGGAGGACCATTGGATGAATTACTTGTCTAACTAGTCTTGGATGTCCACCATGAAGTGCCCAATACTAGTAGTATCCATCAATCATTTGGGCAAGGTATGATCAAATGCCTATTAAAAATGACATTCCAAGTTACAAAACTCAAACATCAATTTCAAGGTCTATGAGGTTCAAAGATTTGATAGTTGGGTTAAAAAGTTGGTTACACATAATAAAGTTTATACCTCCCCACGATGCCCAAAATTGATACCTTCTAGCCATGTATTACTTTAGTTTTGGTTCCCTCTATTTTGACTTCTCATTGTTTATATATAGTCCTTTCTTATGCATGAATTTGAATAAAATAAACTTAGGTTTTAGAAACAAATTTAAACCAAAGAGTAAAGGATGGGATGATCTGAATGCATCTCGTAATTGCCATCAATTATCTTGAAATAATCGAGTCAACATTTTAGAGATGCTTGGGATTTGTTAACTAATCAATGTATAAAAACTGGGTTTTAATATTAAAAAGTCCAAAAAAGTTTTGAAGAGAGAAAATTTGATTTTTTCTTCATAATTTGCAGAAAAATAAGATCAATAGATTTTGATTGACAAAATTTGACTATTTTTTGACAATTTTTCAATAAACGAGGTTGGAGTATCCCCATAGATGAAAACTTTGGTAAGTTTCAAAATTTGAATGAAGTTCGTAAATGCAAGGTTAAAGTATCCCCTTGAAGAATAAGGTTAAAGTATCCCAAATAAAGACTTTAATGATTTTGGAAGGACGCGTTTGAAAAACTTAGATTGACTAAGATTCCATAATTTCTTAACAAAATGACATTTTGACAAATTCTTAGCCAGAAGGTGATTTTAGATTAAAAAAAACGACAAAAATTCAAGTTGATAAAAATAAAAGGGCTTATGCCTTAATTCAAGCTTAAGGAAATCAACATATTTTTTTGACTCGACAGGGTTGATTAGGTTCACTTAGAGCATCTGAATGCCTCAGAGTGAAAATTCAAAAAAAATTGATTAATTTTGATGAATGCTAAAATAGGTTATAGCATTGCGCTATCACCATTTCCAATTGTATTTCATACTAATCCTAAGGCTTTAAGAGTCAATGAGATACAATTGGAAATGTGACTCAGTAAAGCTTAAAATCAAAATATTCCAAAAATTTTAGAAAATCACTTTCTGGGTGAAAATAGTTTTTGAAGTTGGGTTTGGTGTGTCATTAATAACATTTCTAGGGGAAAGGGTGTGGCAAAATTTGAGAAATCATTTCGAACTCATTCAAAATAATTATATCACAAATGATACCTTTTTAAAAAAGGAATTTCATGAAGTTTCTATGAAAAATGTTCTAGAGATTCAGAAAAATCTTTTAATGGGCTGAAATGCCCTAAACAAATTGTAAATCACTAATTTTTAGGTTTTACACAGCATTAGTCCAAACAATAATAACTCCATTATCCGGAATGATCCAATGGAAAAATAAGATACTATTGCAAAGGTAATTCAATGCCTTTTTAGGAAAAAAACTATAAAATTTGCAAAAAATGGTCTAGGGTTCTAAAATGATTTTTCAAGTCATGACCATAGTGCTATTAGAGCAAAACTAGGGTGTTTTCTTATTTTCTCAATTTTCTTTGGCCTAAACTCAGGGCACAGACATTTAAATGTCCATGGTAGAAAGGACTGTGTGACATGGGCTTCATGAGCTCATTTACATAATCCCAGAGTAGTTTATAATGATTAAATAGCCCACTGGCTGTGTCACAAACACAAAGGCTCTAGGCAAAAGATCAAGACATAAGCCACTTTGGACAACAAAAGAAACATTTTTATCTTTGAACATAAAACATTTGGCCTCAATAACCCTTGAATTCAAACATAAAACTTGATTTTTCCCTAATATTGGAAAACCAATGAATAAAAACCTTAAGCCCAAGTTAAGCATCATTTATTAAAGTTAGCATAGCCTTAATTTGGGGGTTTTAAAAAAATGTTTAGGACAATCATCAAACGAGCATGTTGACAAGTATATTATGAGCTAATATGACATTCATAACAATGACAATGAACATAAATAGCATGCTTAGACAAATAGAAATGGTTTTTTAACATGTGAATATTAACAAAAATGAAAGAAAATTAATAGTAAGATGCATGGAAATGCTAGCTTCAAATAAAGATGCTATCTTGATAAATATATTATGAACTAAATATAATATTCATGATATGAACACAAATAACATGTTTAGATAAGTAAAAATGGTATCATTACATCTAAATAATGGCACAAAAGAGAGTGACTAAATAGATGCATGGATATGTTTGCTAGAATTTTGTTTAACAAGACATCAAGAGTCATGCCATGGGAGATAATATGAATATGTTTAAACAAGAAAAAGTTTGCTAAAATTTTCAAAACATGTTTTTGAGGCAAACCAATATACAAACATGGTTGAGCATGTCAAGGGAGTAAATATAATGCCATAAATCCTAGTTTACCGTAAATAGGGCCACAAAATGCATGAAAGCCTAAGGAATAGGGTCATGGTCACATGGCTATGGCTCTCTGAAATGATAAAAATAAAGATAAAAGAAGGAAAATAAGATAAAAAAGAGATGAAAGTTATACCAAATAGCTTCAAAACTTGCTTTAGCCCTTAACCAAAAAACTTGTTAACTTTGATCTGAATTTTTCCTTTCTCTTTGCTATTAATTTGCAAGAACATGGTGGCCAAAATGAGCTTAAGGGATTTGCTAATAATGAAGAAGAGGTTTGAGATGAAAAAAGGGTAAAATAGACATTATGGAATGGTTTTTAATGATGGCTTTGAGGAGCTATGGGAATGAAAGGTTTTTTGATAGAATAGTGGTTGAAGAGAGTTTTTAAAGAATGTTTGAATGTGTTAAAAAGTGTTTAAGATGTGCATGTGTCTGTTCAGATAAGAATGTTGGCCTTATATGCTAGTGTGAATAATAAAGACCATATGCAAAAAGAAATGGAACTTTTGGATTTTGTTGCATATACCTCATGTATGGACAACATACTATGCTTAGTTGCCCATTAAATCCATTGGCTAATTTAGCAAAAATAGTGGGTCAAAGGCCATTCTTGGGAACTGAAGAATAGGAAAGTCCCAAGTTACCCTTTAACAAATTGAATGAAGTCATCAAAACTTCCCTTGTCATGGCTATTTGGGCCTAAAAAAATTGTATCATTATTCCAAAGTTAAGGCCTGGTATGAATTTTGATAATTTTTTTATGTTAAAAACATGGTCTAATATGTGTTTTAGTGTCATGGTGTAAGAGGGTGAAAATGGCACTTATTGGGCATATTAACCTTGAAGTAGCAATCTATATGTATTGTATTGATACTTGGAGCAAATTTTTGCTCTAGGCACATAGCCCGAGTACAAATTCTAACCAAGCCTAACTTAAATGGCCCTTGTTCTTATATGTATTGATATATCACTATTTTATATATCTCTTACTTTTATGGGCCATATCATTACTAACATTTTTTTATCTTTAAGGACTGGGTGGTTGAGATGAATCGCTCATTCAACTCAACCTTAAATAATCATTACAAAATGACTATTAATTTGGAGTCACCACCAATCTATTGTGAGATTGGTCACCTATTGTAGTTCATATTTCAAGGATTATGAAAACCCTAAAATACCAACTTCGAGGTCCATAATCATACCAGAGATCATAGCGAAGGTTGATTACAATCATAAGTAAGGATTGACCCTCTTGTGATGCCCAAAAATCGATACCTTACTAATTACATGTTAACTTGAATTTTAATTTTTATCTAGTTTCAACATGTGGCATTTAATTATAATTCCCAAAATAATATTTTATGAAACCAATTTATTATACCATGTTGGGAAAATTGAGTTTTTGAAATTTTTGAAAATTAAAAGGTCTTACATACCTCATCGAAGGACCAATGAAACATGTAAGTTTTTTATCATTCTCTTTTCTACCTCATTAGAAAACCAGAGGAATACAAAAGTTTTAAAAATCAAAATATTTTTTACACCCTGTTGGAGGGCCAGAGGAATGTAAAAGGTTTTATTTTTCTAAATTTATAAAAGCCTCAATTTTAACTTTAAAATGGATATTGTGTTATTGAAATGATCTATAGAACCCCTTTCATATTCTAGGAGAAATTTCAAGGCCTACAATGTTTAGAGATTCATTAGTTGGGTTCAGGAGTTGGTTATACTTGGAAAATGATAAGCATCCCCATGATGCCTAAAATCGATACCTACTAACTATACCTCACTTTGGGCTCAGTTATGTCGGTTCCATTTAGTCCTTATTTTATCATGCCCTTTAATACATGAAGTTCTATAAATTTAGATCCAAGGTTTTTTGTAAGAAAATTAGCTTACCTATACACCTCGGAGATGTGAGGAACATAAGGATTTTTTGTGAAAATGGTGTCCAATTCAATTTAAACTTTGGATGTTTCGTATTAGGCACTGGAGAGATACCAACACGAAATATTGTCTTGTAAGTTTTAGCAATAATACAAATTTTAAACATGAATGCATGATAATCACTACAAAAAAATGTGTTAGTAAGACAAAAAAAAGAAATATAATAATATCATAAACAAGTAATTCATGAACAAAAGAACATAAAAAATGAAGGATGATCAAAATGTATCTCATTATTGCTTTCAGCTATTATAGAATAACCATGATGACAATTTTAGAGACCAATTTACATTTAGGGGTTATTTAAGGGTTAAAGATGATTTTGATCAAAGCAGTTTAAGGCATTCGAAAGAAAAAAAATTATAGATTTTTTAGGTAAAACAAGGTTGGAGTATCCCATTGGAGAAGTAAGGTTGGACTATCTCCAAAGATAAAGTTAGGAAAATATTTAAGAATAAAGAGAGAATTTGAATGTTTGATTAAGAATGGGGTTAGAGTATCCTTTTGGAGTAATAAGGTTAGAGTATCGCCGCTAGTAAAAATTTTAATATGGGAAGAGAGATATTTAGTATGAAATCATTTTTGTATTTTAGCCTTGATTCGAGTCTAAAGGGCTTAAGCCATTAGGGAACCAATCGGGTGTATTTCAAGATGTTAGAACATTTCGATAAATGGAGATTCAAAAATTAAAGAAATAGGGGAAAACATCACCTCATCTCTTTTCTTGAATTTATTTTGGATGTATCCGAAGGCTTCAGGGGTAAACGAGGGACCATTGGGAAGGTAACTTGATAAGGTCTAATGTAAAATAGTTCACAAATCTTAGAAAAAAACTTTGTATGCAAAATTAACTTTTGAAGTTAGGATTGTCTCAACATTGGTAGCATGTGCAAGTGAAAGGGCATAATGGATTTTGAAAACTTATTCCAGGCTTATCCAAAATCAGTAGATCTTGAATGATGCCTTTCTAGAAAGGGAATTTCATGAAATTTTCATTAAAAAAATTTAAAATTTTCATAAAAATCATTTGATGGGCCAAAATGGCTTAAACAGAATGTTGCAAGCTAGTTCTAAGAGTTTTGGATAGCAAAAGTTCAAAAAATCATAGCTCTATCATCTGAGGTGATCTGAGGGTAGACAAGACTCTGTTAGAAAGGTAATTTAATGCCCTTTACATGAGAAATGTTATAAAAATTATGGAAAAATGGTTCAAAAATGATTTCTAAAATTTGGACTTCTAAGCTGCTAGGATGAAAACAAAAGATTATTTGATGTTGTGGGTTCCTTCGGCTGAATTCAAATTATAAACATTCGAACATCTATAACACAGGGAAAAGAATGATGCAGGCATCACGAGTTCATTCCATAATGCTGGAGTAGTTTTGGGATGATGAAACAACCCATTGACCATGCCATGAAGGTGTTGAACGTGAGATCAAGGCCTAGTGTTTCTCAACTAAAAAATAGGTTTTTTCCTTAAAAAATAGCATCTTTAAAGTTGTGTCACCATGAATCTAGAGCTAAAATAGCTGTTTTATCCCAAAGATTGGAATACCAATTTCATGAAACATTAAATCCATGCTATTCTCCATCTATCAGAGGTAGCATAAACTTGGAGATTTTTTTGAGAATCAGGCTTTTAAGATACAAACAAGCATTTTAACAAAGATGTCATAAACAAAATACAACGCATAAAATGATAAATGTGGATTAAACATGCAAACATACCAAGATGACATTTTGACATGAAAATGGTTAACAAAAATGAAAAAAGATGACAATAAGGTGTATAGAGACGATATGAACATGTTTAAACAAAAGAATGGATGCTGGAGTTGTCAAGACAACAGTTTTAATGCATGAAATTCTTTAAAACACTAGAAAATGTATGGACATACATAAGGCATGTTAAAATGACCACTTAAATATGATATGGATAGTGAATATGGAAGGAACATGGCAAAAGATGCATGAACAGAGGCTATCTAATGATAAAAATGAAGCATGATAAGTTTATATATCTAAACAACATCAAGGTGTCAAAATGGTTAACAAGATCCCAAGACTAGCACAACTAAAACAATAATAATGCATGAGAGTCTTAGAAGGTCATGGCAGTATAAAGGGCTTACTAAAATGAAATGGATGATAAAAACAGAAAATATAAGAAAAAGATAGAGAATATACCAAAAAAATTAGACTCTTTCTTTTTTTTTTTAAAATAGTAACTTTAAGCTCAATTCCTTCCCTCTTTTTACTATTTTTTAGCAAGAAAAGGATTAAAAGTAGAAGCTTTCTAGTAATATGGTTTTTGGTGGGGTTTTTTAGGGTTAAAATGTGTGAAAGGTTAAATTTTTTAAAGTTTTTTGCTGATGGTTTTAGGGAGCTATGGGAACGGAGGATGGTTTAGGGTGAAAGGCAATAAAATAATGTTTTGGTGAGTTTTAAGAATTGGGGATTGCCAGAGGATTTATGGGAATGGATGGAAAGTTTTCTAAGATTACTAGAGAGCTTTCTTAAAAATAGCTAAAGGTTTTTTTTAGGTAGCTAAAAGTCTCTTTTATTTAATGTTCAGCCATGCCTTTAAGAGACAAAACAAGGGCATTTTTTATTTTTCCCTCATGCACCAGGGGTTGTCTACAACTATCATGCTTAGTTAGGTCTATGCTACCTTCAAATAATAGGAACTAGCATAGATTTAATGTTTTGATTAAATTAGTCCTCCAATCTTAGGGACAAGCTAAACCTTATAGGTTTAGATTCATGGAAATAAAATGTTGTTTTCTTTTGTTAAAGTATTAAGCCTTGACCATGAGTCCAATATTCTTTTTAGTGACATAGTTAGCGGGTTGTTCCATCATCCTAAACTACTATAGGATTGTGGAATGAACTTGTGACCTATGTTAATTTTTGTCACACATGTTCAGACATCCTAGACTTGACCTACCTTGAAAAACCCAAAAAATATCAAATAGCTCCTTGTTTTGCTCCTGCAGCCTTATAGTCTAAGTTTGGAAAATCATTTTTGAACCATAAAATATTTTCCTTGATTTTTCTAAGATTTTTCCCTTAAAGGGCATTGAAATACCTTTCCAAAGGTATCTTGTTTGCCTTCAAATCATTCTGGATGGGGAGTTATAATTTTTTGAACCTCTACTATCTGAAACCCTTAGAACTAGCATGTGATATTCTGTTTGGGCCATTTTGGCCCATCATATGATTTTTCTAAAATTTTTAAATATTTTTCCTAAAAGTTTATGAGATTCCCTTTTAGGAAAGATATTGTTCTCGATTTAACAATTCCAAGTAAGCTCAAAATGGTTTTTCAAATTTTAGTGTGTCTTTTCCTCTGCATATAATTTCATTTAATTAATTCTGCTTAGAAGGTGAGTTTTTAGGATTTTTAGAATATTTTTACATTAAACCTTATCGAGTCATCTTTCTAATGGTACCTCATTCACTACCTAAACCCTTCGAATAAATTTAGAATAAATTTGGGAAGAGAGATAACATGATATTGTCCCTAATTTTTAACCTAATTTCTGAATCTCCTTTATAAAGACATTCGAATGTCTCAAAATGCATCTGATTGGTTCCCTTACAACACAAGCCCTTTAGACTCAGATCAAGGCTTAATATAGTAATATATTTTATACAAATCTATAGTTTTCTATTTTTAAAATTTTTTTCTGAAAAAAAACCTCTCTTTTAGAACATAAAAAATTTGCATCTTTGGGGTGATCATACTCCTGCAAAAGGGTACTCCAGCCTCACTTATACCTTAAAAAATTTAAAAATTTTCTCTATTCTAAATAATCGAGTTGTTTTGATTAAACTCTTTTTTGTCCCAATAATTATAATCAAATCCAAACTTGCCTTTAAATTGTCATCTAGATTATTCTTCAATAATCAAAGATAAATATGAGATACATTCTGATCACCCATTCTTTTTATGCTTTTTTTTTTGTGATTATTTGCTTATGATATCATTATATTTTTTATCATTTTATTAACATGTTTTCTTTTTGTAGCACTATCGTGCATCCAATTTTAAACTTTGTTTTCAAAAAAAATTATTAAGCAATGCTTCGTGCCGGTATCTCTCCATTGCCTAATACATAATATCCAAATTTTGAAATTTAATCCGAAAACTATCTTCATAAAAATCCCTATGCTTTTCATACCTTCGTGGCGCATAGTGCTACAAATCTTCTTAGAAAACTCAAATTTACATTTTCCACCAAAACTTCATGCATACAAAAGGGGATTATATCTAAACAATGACCAAATGGAACTGATTAAGCCAAAACTGAAGCAAGGCATAGTTAGTAGGTATCAATTTTGGGTGTCCCGTGCTGCTAATCTTTTCCTAAGTATAACTAATTCCTGAACCAACCAATAAATCTCTAGACTTTGTATACCTTGAAATTGGTGTTTCAAGTTTCCTAACTTGAAGTATTGTTCTCAATAGGCATCTGATCCTACCAGCTCAAAATGATCGGTGGTGACTTTAAGTTTATGGCCACTTCATGGTGGACATCGAAGACTAGTTGGATAAGCAATTTGCCTGAGGTCTCTTTGCCCTTCGTATTGCTATGCGTAATCCAAATCTTGATCATAGGATAAATTAAAGGCTTGGCCATCACCAATATCATACATTTTTATGTCAAGTGTGTTAAGCCCTTCGGATCATCTAAAGTGTTAAAGATGTGGCAACAATGGTGATATTCAAAGCCTCCATAAGTCTTTAGTGGTGGTATTCAAAACATTTATAAGTATTCGATGGTGATATTCAAAGCATTTATAAGTCTTTGATGGTGATATTCAAAGCATCCATGAGTCTTTGATGGTGATATTCAAAGCATCCATAGGTTTTCGATTGTTAATTTTTTATGGTGATATTTGAAGTATCCACAAGTCTTCAATGATTTAAAGCTTTTATAAGTATTTGATGATGATATTCGAGCTATTTATAAGTCTTCATTGCTGATGTTGAAAGCATCCACAAATCTCTAATGATAATATTTGAAGCATCCATGAGTCTTCAATGGTGATAGTCTAAGCATAGTGATATTTGAACATCCATAAGTCTTCAATGGTGATATTTGAAGCATCCACAAGTCTTTGATGGTAATATTTGAAGTATGCACAAATCTTTAATAGTGATATTTGAAGCATTTACAAGTTTTTAATGGTGGAATCTAAAGCATTTTAAAATGTTTTTGAAATTTTTGATGTCATATCAAAGGCTTTATGTTCAAAACACATCCCTGATAAGAGAAAAAAGTAATCTCTTTAGAAAATTCCCTTGGAAAAGCATATTGCCAACTCTTAGGCAAATTAACTTGAAGAAATTCCAGAAGCAGATGGATGTTTATCAAGGATAAAGTCTAAGGCTTATCAACCTATGGTAGTTTGACAATAATAGGTAGTTTCTATCATAATTTTAAAATTATGTATATTTCTTTGTAGAAATTATAAATTTTGAAATACATTTTGGTTTATAAATAGTTAAATTCTTTCATAAACCTTAAATTCTATTAATAGTGATATTTTACGTTAATAATAAGAAAATATTTTGAAAATTGTTTTTGATAAGTGATCACCATTAGATTAGACTTTCTCAGAATGGTATTCCATTTCCTTTTTTATGACTAGCTTAAAAATTCAATCTTATACCTTTCATAACTATAGACCTTTCACACAAACATTTCTTTTGGCAGTTTTTTACGAATAGTTAAGTTATACTCTTGAGAATTCAGATGGCATAGTACAACATGCGTTAAAATAATGATAGCAATTCTAAGATCTCTTTCATTTGAATAACTTTTACTATAACTTCCATTACAATTTGCCAAATCCTTGACTCAAGAAGAATAAGAACAAACTTAAGCCAGAAACATGTTTTCTTTGGGATAAAATTGTTTTCAATCCAATATCTAATAAATGGGATATGAACATCAAAGCTCTTATACCAATATGATTTTTTATAAAAAGACCCAACAAGAACCTGGACTCATTGGTAACTACAAAGCCAATAATTTCGAGGGGCATTCCTTAAGCCTAAATATTGAAAAGAAAAAAAAAGAAGAGGAAAAAAAGAAAAAGAAAAAATTGATTACAATATCATATCATTGAAATACTCAAAATAATTTCAAAAATAATTTCATCGTTTTTCCTAGCAAAATGCTTGTTAGCTCAAATGGCTTTGTTTGAGATGGCCACCTTCTCTATTATTTTGCAAACATAATAAATACTTTCATTGCAGTATGCTTTAAGTTTAATGATTTATTTTTTCTTTAAACCCTAATCAAGGATCACCATTCACATTAAGGGCAAGTAAAGTACAGCTTCAAAATAAAAAAGGGCAAGTCAAGTTCTAAAGTTATAGGAACAACAAATTGGTTGTCATGAAGAAAAGTTAAAGACCAATCAATTTTCAAATTTAAAATATCAAATTCCATCAAAAAGAAGAATAAAGAAAGTTTAAATAACTAACTTTTTTCTAAGTCAATAATAGTTGTAAAAAAAGGTCAAATTTAAAGTTCTTTTAAAGTGAAGCATGAAGAAAAAGAAATACAAAAAGAAAAAAAAATGTGGAAGCAAAAATAAATAAAGAAAGGGAAATATGTTTTTTTTCTAGAAAGACATGTAAAATCAGGCTCTTCTGAAAAGAGATGATCTTTGATTTAATTACCTTCAAATACATGATTTAAGCCTATTTATCTTTTGTTTTGATACCCTGAACCATAGCCTACACTACGTACTATAAAGTCCAATTTGATCAAACATAGTTATTTAAGCTATCAAGTCATTTCTAGGAGACTCTTTAAAAATTCATTTTTTTGAATGATTTTTAAGCCTTTTAAAATTATGATGGGGTAATCGATTAAAAAAAAAAAGAAAAAGAAAATAAATAAAGTTCAAAGTTGAAAACCTGAAAAGGGCAATTTAGGACAAACTTTAAAGGCTTTGGAGATGTTCCTAAATCAATAAGTTGGATTAGAAATAATTGTTGTAGGGTTCCTTAGATTAGTGTTAGATCATTAAGTGATCTAATTCTTCAATTTTCGAGCAATTATTATTCTTATTAGTTTGTTTTAGCTATTAATAGGAAATTTTAAAGACCACAAATTCCCCATCAACTTTTTTTCTTCAGGCCCTAAATAGTACTAATGTACCTAGTTTGACCTTTTGAATAAACTCTTATATCGAATCATAATTTTCTTTCAACCCTTTTAAACTTCATTTTTATGGCCTTGGATCATGACATAAGTAAAAAAACAAGCCAAAAACCCAAACTTTGCTTTCAAAATAACTTTTCAAAACCTTCATGCTTTACTTTACAAATTGATACTTCCCAAAGGCTTTCCAAATTTACCCCTTGAGACTTAGTGTTTACTAGCAATAGTTTAACACTTGTCAAGCTATTATAGTTAAAGATTATAGGGATTTTATAATATAATTATTTGCCTTTTAAGAAGTTCCCATGAAAGGAGAATTATTTAAACTTGGCCTTGATGAACCTTAACTTTGTTAAATCTATTTCTTCAAGAAAAATTTTAGTAATGCCACCTTGTTTAAGCCATTAAATTCATTTCCTTATTTTAATCAAAGATATCATAAATGGTGATCATTAATCATAGGAATTCTTAACAACAAAAGATAAAAATGACTATTATCCTTGATATTGGAAAATTTATAGCTAAAACCAATTTGAACTTTTCATAGATTTTGATCATATAGATTTTTTTCCAGGATAGAATGATAAGGTAGTCTCATTTTGTAAGCCTAGAATTTAGGTAAATTATGATATTTCTCATGATTTTTATAAAACCATGTAAATATGTTACAAGCAATGAAATGTTGACTCCTATCTAGTTATATAAAGTTGTATCTTTGATTTCATAAATACTAATTCGATATTTGGTGACTTTTTAGGAAAAATGATCACGTTTTAAGTTCCTAAAGTCAAGATTAAAAAGACATTTCATTGGGTAAACTTGTGATCACCCTTTATCAAATCACCTTTTTAACAGTAAGTTATCTAAAAAGACAAACTTGACATCAACAAGGCTTAGATTGATGAGGCTTTGCCAATGTATAAGAAGATAGATTTTCATGATATTTGAATTTGAAATCTTTTTAATTTAATCCTATGAAAGTTAAATAAAATAGGATTTAAGTTAACTTCATTTAATTCTATGAAGGACAGGCAAAGTTTTTGAGTAAGATATCCTATTCATTCAATCCTGTGAAGGGTAAGTGCATTTAAGTCAACATCATTTGATCCTATGGAGGATAGGCAAAGTTTTTCGAGGAAGATATCCTTATCATTTGATCCTATTAAAGGTAGGTCAAGTAAGATTTAAATCAACTTTATTTGATTCTTTGAACGATAAGCAAAGTTTTTTGAATAAGATGTCTTTTTCATTTGATCATATAAAAGGTAGGTGAAATGGGATTTAAGTCAACTTTGTTCAATTCCATAAAGGATAGGTGGAGTCTTTGAATTTGATATCCTCTTCATTTGATCTTATAAAGGATAAGTGAAATAAGATTTAGTTAACTTCATTTAATCTTATGAAAGATAAGCTGAGTTTTTGAGTAAGATATCCTCTTCATTCGATCCTATAAATGGTAAATGAAGTAGGATTTAAGTTAACTTCATTCAATTTCGAAAAGAAAGGTGAAGTTTTTTTGAAGTAAGATGGCTTTTTTTTATCTTATGAAAGGTAAGTGAAGAAGGCTTTAAATTAATTTCGTTTGATTAAGCAAAAAGATTATGGAGTTTCTCTTTAGGTTCTCTTCATTTGGAAGAAAACCAATACAGTTAGCCTATATGTATATAGAAAAAAAGTTTTAATTACAAAATTCTGTCTATTTAGTCTTTGCCTTGTTCTTGATGCTCAACAATGGCTAAAAAGGGACATCTGTAGATACCTAATTTTGTCTCGGCTCTATTTCTAATAGTCTTAATTATCTAAGAATGAGAACTTAGCAATCACCCTAGTAGAGGTCGACTTTCGCCAAGTGGACTTGACATTTTTGTAACTTGTCCAGTCATAGCTAATTGGCTATACATGCAAGTGGTAGAAAAAATATCATTTTGAGGACCAATCTCAATAAAAATGATGAACATTCAAAAGAAAAATCAGTTTTTAAATATTTTCTTGACAAATTTTAAAAAACATTTTTATGGAACTTATCAAGGTTAAATTTTTCAATATTTTTCTGTAAATTTTAGCAAGTTGATCATCATATATTTTATCGATACCCATGCAGTATTTATGTTAATATGCACTCAGAAAATAAAATAATTTAAAGAAAAGATATGTATTGGCATTTTATACCTTGAGGTATTAAAATTATCAATTTTGTCAATTAATCTGGAATTTTTTATTACACTACGAGTGTCATACTCGAGATATTTTTCAGTCAAATTTGTTCTAAAATTCAAACTTTTTATCTTTATTATTTGTATAAATTAATATTTTGAGCAAAGCATTAAAGTTAGCTTATTTTTTTGAAACTTACATTTATTTTTGTAATTTTTCTTGTTTTCAACATATGCGATTTTCAATTTGTAAAATTTTTTGGTAGGATTTTTTTAAGTTTAAAATTTTTTAATTTCAACAAATAAAATTCATGTTAAATCAATTTTTGAAACTCTAATTTATTTTAAAAGTTTTGAATTTATATATATATATATATCAATTTTCCTCTATAAGGATTTTTCTCGTATAATTTACTACTTTTGGATTTCCAATCGAGATTTTTTTATTATTTCATTTCTAAGATTTTGTTTATTTTTATTAATTTTAATTTAATTTTTAATTTTAC
This sequence comes from Adansonia gregorii, assembly GCA_038382025.1. Lineage (NCBI taxonomy): Eukaryota > Viridiplantae > Streptophyta > Magnoliopsida > Malvales > Malvaceae > Adansonia > Adansonia gregorii. The sequence continues at coordinate 5,071 of JBBYHO010160025.1, read as the reverse complement.
TTTTGGATTTTTACAAGCTAGTTTCATAGAAACTAGTTTAGTTGGATTTAATTTTCTCTTAACCAATTTAGTATGATTTTAACAAGCCAATTACATGATCTTATCTTGATAATCATTAAGATGATGAGTCACACATGATGACTAAGCAAGTGGCCCATGTTAATTTAATGAGTCCTTATCTTAATTCATTAATAACCACCCAAAAAATAATAAAAATAATAGTAGTATGATTTTCAACTAAGGGAATTTTTTGAATCCCCTTGGCCAAACCTCCCCCTTATAATAGGGGAGGGTATCCAGTTTGAAGACGAATGGCTTTCATGCCAAAAAATTGGCTATTTTGCTAAGTATTTCCAAGCTTTTTTTTTTTTTTATAATTTCAAGCTTTCAAGGTAATTTCTTTGTAATTTTGCTCATCTTGTTGATTTCATTCTTTTTTTTTTCCTTTAAGTGAGCTAAAATCGTGCTTGAGCTCATGGATATTGTTTAATGTTGAAAGGCTAGGTTTGAAGGCTATGATTAATCCTTTTAAATTTATTTGCTATATTTAATGTTTATTAGTAATAATTTAATTTTTTTCATAAAAATATATGTTAGGTAGTGGAATGATGTTATGGTATAATATACATGATTTTATGCTATTTTACTTTGGTATTTTCATGATTGATTGTTGTTAAAATTTGATTATATATTTATGTCTCATGATTTTTGTACATAATGTGATGATCAGTAGATATTAGGATACATGTTGATATCTATGAAATTATGTTGTAAAAACATTCTTCTTTGTCTACTGATGTTAGCTAAATTTAATGATTTTCTAAGTAATTTTATGTTTGATTTCATGATATTTTGAACTATTTTGTCAAGGTTAAAAATAGCAGGGTCTTAAAAATAATTTTACCAATTTTTTTAGGACTTAGAAAGATGTCTTCCAAGTTGGTTGAACCATATGGTGGCTTATTTGTGAACTTTTAACATTTTCAATGTCATTTTGTAAATATGGAAAGTCTAGGTATTAATTGAAAAACTGAAAAAAAAATATTTTAAGATTTTTCATGTTGGGCTGAATGCTTTGTAGATCTTTAGGATGTCTTTCATGTGTATTTAACATGTTTGAATGTGATTTATATATTTTTAACCTTTTTAAGGCCTTTTTGTAATTTTAAAAAATGTAAGAACTTGTCTGCAAAACTGGAAACAATTTGTCCTAAGACCAAAATTGCTTGGTTATTCCTTACTTGTGAATGTTGGTATGAATTTGTTGTTGAGTTAGATATGTTTGATGTTTGATTTTGTTTTTGCATTATATAGGGGCTATTATGAAAAGTTGGGAAAATTTAGGGACCATTTAGTAAAAACTTGTATTTTAGGGTTAAAATGTTCTTTTCTCATATAAAACATCCATTTAGGATATTTTAGACATTTTATGAAAATTCTTAGCATCCTTCAATTCTCCAATGGGGTGTAAAAAATATTAAGACCATTCGTATTCTTTTGGTTCTCTAAAAAGGTATGAAATGCATTTTTGAAAAGTTTAAGGGTTTAATTATAATACTTGCATTTTATATTACTTAATATCCAAATTACCCATTTAGGGTAAAAATCTCATTTCCTACCATTTTTAAGTCTTTTAAAGCCGCTAGTATGCTTTCAAGATGAAGGTAATTCCCAAAGGTATTTTAGTAATTTCCTTTAAAAATTAAGTCTGATATAGTCATCGGAATGCTTTTATGCCAAAGGTGTGTACTTAGGATAGGTTCAGCTTTCTGTGATCAATTTTTAGTCCTTTAGGCTAATTGGGATACTTTTATTTTGAACATAAACCTTACAGGCATTTTAGTAATTTATGTTAGAATCAAGTCCTATGTGATCACTAGGATACTTCTAAGTCGAAGCTGCATAGTAAGAATAGGTTTGTTCATATATGATATCTAGTCTTTTACGTTATCAAGATACTTTCGTGTCAAATATAAACCTTAGAAACATTTCAGTTAATTACCTTCGATCCTAGTCCTCTTGAGTTATGAGGATACCTTTGTGTCAAAATGCTTTATGGGATATTTTGGCCTTATTAATCAAGTGTAGGTACTTTAAGTCTATTTTTAAACATCGGGTCAAAATCGAGTCTTAGGACAAAATTTCATTATTTTTTATAAAATAAAAAATTTTGAAATTAAGGGAATGTCTTTGAGTTAAAGTAGTATATAAAATTTCTTCTAACATATGAAATAGGTTTTATGGATTGTTTTAATAATGAGATATCCTTTTTAAAAGAGAAAATCAAAACATTTTATGAATTTCATGAAAAAGGGAAACTTTTCTTATTCCTCTAGTCCCTTAGTGGGGTATTAAAGATATTTTGATTTTTTAAAACTTTCATATTCCTCTGACTATCCAATGGGGTTCGAAAGAGATAATGATAAAAACTTGTGTTTCTCTAGTCCTCTAGTAGGGCACATAAGAGATTTTGATTTTTAAAAATATTGAAAACCCGATTTTTTCATATACAATAATAAATTGGCTTCATAGGATATTATTTTGGGAATTATTATTAGATACTATGTATTGAAATAAGATTAAAAATCAAAAGTTAATTTAACATGTGGTTAATAAGGCATCAATTATTAGGCATCATGGAGAGATTAATCCTTATTCATGATTGTAACTGACTTTCATACCTTTTACGTGATTTATGGTACGATTGCAAACCTCAGAGTTATTTTTAAAGGTTTTAAAACCCTTAAAATATGAACTCTGATATGTGACCAATCCTACTTAGCCTAAATAGATTAGTGGTGGCTCTAAATAAATAGTCATTATGAAATGACTATTTATAGTTAAGTTGAATGAGCAATTCATCTCGATAACCTAGTCCCAGAAAATAAGACAAATATTGATGATGATATGGCTGCTTTAAATAAAAAGATGTATAAAATAGTGACATATTAATAAATATATGAATGAGGGCTTTTTAAGTCAAACTGGTCAAGATCTGTATCTTCACCACAATGCAACAATAGCAAACTCTAACTCTCATTTAGCTAATGACTTGTTGATGCGCCAGGACTTGTTCTTTTTTTTAAATGCCACACCATCCCTAGTTAAACCTTTGAGATCCCCTCTAAAGCGATTTCTCTCTAACCATTTAATTTATCTTATCGTCTTAGAGGCAGATGTTCATCTCTAACTAGATTTTTTCTTCCTTTAATTAAGTTTTATCATAAAGACAACACTCTCTTATTCAAATTCTTGTCTAAATAGTTCAACTTTAGAAAAAGGCTTACCCACCAGGACTTGCAATGTCTAATATTGGGTAATGGCAAAGTGTTGTTGATGTGGCAGATCCTTCATTCATCAAAGCTTAGAGTTACAATGCTTCCTCTCTAATATCTCACCATGCAATAGACCTTCGTCCAAGCATGGAAGGCCGATTGGACTTTCTATTTATAATTGGCTTCTTCATATTCAAAGTCTTAATACTTAAGGTTTTCAATGAATGGGATGAATTATCGCCATTAGAATTATTATAGAACTAGGAAGGGTACATAGTTGGTGCTTCCCTATAGTGCCATAAGTGGCACGCAAGTATAGTCTCCATGCCTTTATATAATTGATTGGAAGGGCATCGATGTGGCCTTCCATGTAACTTTTTCTTCTTTGAGATTTTAGAATTTTTTGGCCCATTGTTCCCCAAAATTGTCTTAGGGCTATTCTTTCTTAAGGACCTTAAAAAGAGGGTTGAAGTTAGAAAAAAAATTATGCATCATCCTCTTTTCTTTGATCCAAAAATTGCTGACAACCAAATGTAGAGGAGTAGGGCACATTCAATTAATCTACTTGTCTCTGTTTTTTTTTTAAAAAAAATCTAAGGGCTTGTAGACACCTAATTTCGTCAAGCCTTTTTTCAGTAGTCTTAATTATCCAAGATTGGGAATATGGTTGTTACCCTGGTAGAGGTCAACCTCTGCCGAGGAATTTTCATATCTTTGTAGCTTATTCAATCACGCACACATGATCGTATTGACATGTGATAGAAAAAATGCCATTTGAAGATGATCTAAAATATTCAAAAAAAATTTATTTTTAAATATTTTCTTGGTAAATTTGAAAAATCATTCTTGCAGATGATACCATGGTCAAATTTACTATTTTTATAAATTTTTTTGAGATTTTTTTGCAAAGCTAAAAAAATTGACCATCGCATGTTTTTACCAACACTTGTGTAGTATTTATGCTAGTATGCATTCCAAGAAAATAAAAAATAAGTATTGGTATTTTTTACCACAGGGTATCAAATTGTCAATTTTGTTAATTAATTTTGAATTTTTTTAGTATCGCAAGTATTATGATCGTGAAATTATTCTAGTCAAATTTATTTCCAATTTTAGAATTTAACCTTTCTTATTTTTGATAATTAGTATTTTAGATAATATGTTGTATTTAATCCATTTTACATAATTTTCAATGTATTCTTTAAAATTTACTTGATTTCAAAATATAGGCTTTTCTTTATTTGTAAAATTTTTTATAGAATTTTCTCAAATTTTTAACTTCAAAATTCTTTAAATATTTCATTTAATCACCGTAAAATCAATTTTTCAAAATTTATTTTATTTTATAAGTTTTACTTTTTTAAAAATTTTTCATTTTTAAGATATAGAGTTTACTACTGCGAAATTTTTTTGGGAGGAATTTTCGAGTTTAAGATTTTTAAAATTCATTAAATATTTTTATTAAATTTGTATTAAATTAGTTTTTTAAAATTTTAATTTATTTTATAAGTTTTACATTTTTTTCCAAATAACAAATTTCTTTCATGAAGGCTTTCTTGTAAAATTTTGCAAGTTTTAGATTTTAGTTGTTTTTTCTTGCATATAAGACTTCTCAAAAATTTTTCTTGTATAATTCAATACTTGAAATCTTTTAAAAAGTTTGCTAACTTTATTTTGGGCTAAATCTCCCTAATAGATTTAAAATTTTCCAATTTTGCAAATAAGCCCAATAAGCCCAACAATTTCTCAACAAGCCTAATGATCTTACCAAGCCTATTTTCTTGATTTTCTACCAA